>JAQGBE010000897.1:0-13840 GCA_034698225.1 Scheloribates latipes | reverse complement strand
AATTTGCGAAATTCTTTTCGACATTAATTCATTTGATTTGCGAATCTTATAAAACGAGAACCTCTTTAGAGATGAGTTCAATGCTCTCGATTGGCATCACTTTTGCCATTCTGTGGGATAACCAGTGAATCCATTCATTGGTTCATTCATTTCGTCACTTTTGTCGCACTCCTTATTGTAGAGCAAACATAAGGAAATTGAATCCTTTTATCGATTATCAGATTTGGCTTTTGTGTGAATTATGCCGAGTGTTGTGTTAAAGCGTTTTTCACTTCTCAGTTCAGTTCAGTCCTCCTCTGATCAGCGAATTAGTTAAGCCATAGGTTAGGCCATAGCCAGCAATAACTCGATTCCCTTCTGACCGCTAATATCCCTGCAATTGCTCACTACCTGTACTATCAAAGGAGTCGAGTACTGAATCGGGCACTGAATCGCTGATCAGTGGTCGCATCCATTGTTCGTTCGTTGCATTGATTGCACATATTTTGCAAAACTCATCGCAAACTCAACTCCAGAAGCGACTCATCTCTTGCATTGCAAACCGGTATCACTCGAGTAATTAATTCTGAGCTCACATTTGTGTAGTAATTCGATAGAGTGTGCGAACGCGAGTGACACCGATCGATGTCTTGCACCGTATTATCATATTAGCACATCTCAGCCACCGAGCGAGCGATCAGTCGCAAAATTAGCATGTTCACATTAGCATGTTCACTTGATTAGTCATCAAACTCATCTCATCTCAAATTATCGATATATCAATGTTTTCTAAGAAATAGAATTCTATATAAGAAAGTGAGACTTTGAACAAAATTTATTACTTATTACTCAAATCCAAGTTTTTCGTTACGATTGGATCGATTTTCAGATCACTAAAGGGACCAAAGATTACTCACCTTTGCTATCAAATAGTTGTTCAGCCAATGGTCTGAATCGTCGATCGAATCGCTATTTCACACCATTTCTCACAATTTCTATAATGTTTAGACGAATTTCAAACTGATTGAAACGACAATTTGCGAGTTCGGCCGAACCGCTGACCACTGGCCAGTGGCCAGCGATGGCCAGCAAAAGCGATTGTAATCACAATTAACTGATTGTTTGTTTAGCACTGAATCGATGTGAAAGTTGTCATCAAATTTGTGTCTTTAATTCGGATCTAATCTTAACTCGATTTGTATTGACAATTAATTTTGAGAGTGTTATTATCATATTTTGTGATTTCCAATGAACTACAGGGTAACCCAACTTATTGTTAAGTTAGATTTTAACTTACACTCAATTTAATTACAATTTATAATTAATAATTATATTTAATTTATTGATTGCAAAATATATTAAATTAATTCGATATTCGAATCGTTTGACAATCAATTCAAACCAACCGATGAGTGAGTACTGCAATCGTAGCCGACGTTATCTGATCGCCGATCTCTTGTGGCCGACACCAGACACCGGACACGACCCGAACGGACGCGACGCCACTCACTCTTGTAAATTGAATTTTCTAATTAACAACAACTTATGAATTGCAGAGAAAATTAGTAAAAATTGTATTGAAACGAGGAAAAAGTGAGGTCCCACCGAGACTCGAACTCGGATCGCTGGATTCAAAGTCCAGAGTGCTGACCATTACACCATGGGACCGACACACATGGCTCTCCTAGAATGATCATCACTTCCATAATTGTCTTTGTCTTGTCTCTCAACCGACAGATACCGCTCAAGAGTTGGTGGCAAAGAGTCTGGCGATCGATCGGTAGAGTTAATGCACGATCGGTAGGGCTGCCAGGCGTTCAGGTCCGGCCTGGATTGTCTAGGTTTGGTGGTCTCTGTCCATTGTCCAGGCGTGGGTAAACCTGGACATTTTACTGGCCAGGGCAGGTTTTAGAACAAAGTTGTTGAGAAAAATGCAATAAAATTGAAGTGTCCAGGTTTGTGCAGGCACATTCTTGAAATTGCTGATGAAAAGCCAGGTCTGAGGTAATCTGGCCACACTGGTCGGGAGTGATGTCGGTGTGCCCGAGCAAAATGGAAGGCAAGTACGGCAGTGTATGGTAGGGTATGGTAGGGTATGGTATGGCCTGACATGCATATTGTGGACGAGTAGGTGGGACTGAGTCAGAGCTGAGGCGATCGTATTCTGTGTTGTAGGGAACGAACGGAAACTTAATGCCGGGAAACGACTTTCAGTTGAGCGACAGTCGAGTTGTGTTTGAATGCTATCCTATGCTATGCTATGCTATGCTATGTTGCAGTGAATGCAGTGTTCGGAGCACTCAATGTATGCACAAATGGAAAGCGCTGTGAAAGGCCTGCCGAAGGAGCCAATGATGAGGAGCACAGCATAACAGGCATAACACACTTTGTCTGGTGTGAGCTGTGCTGAGGGCAACAATCGGTTGCCATTGAGTCCGCCATCTCTTGTGGCTGACAGTTGAAGATAAAAGTGACGTTCGGTTGGGCTCTACAGCAGTACAGCAATAAGAGTGGAGACTTTGCCAGACTCTGTGCTCTGTGCTGAGTGACTGCAATGCCTGAGACGGACACCGATTGGTTAGCAGAGAGACACTCGACTGCCAGCGCCGAGTCTGTACTGCAGTGAACAGTGAACAGTCCTCTCCACTGATCTGAACAGTTCTCCACAACCAAGAGTGAAGACTCACACTAGAGTCTAGGTCTACACTAGAGTCTGCACCACTGCTGGCTGTGTCTGTTCTCAACTGAACTGCAGAGCGGTTCCATTGCCTGGTCTGGTCTGAGCCACACTCACACTGATCGCACTGCACTGTTCACTGTTCAGTCTTCAGTCTTCAGAACCAGTGCTCAACTATTTGTTTATACAGTGACTCCCAGTAAGGCATCGCTTGCTTTCACTGTTCGCATAGTTTCTCTTAATATATGAAACGACTGTTTTGTGTCGACAAATCAAACTTCAAAACAATTCCAATGAGACGATCGCCTCCTCTGCACAGCGCCTCCCGACCACAACACCCGACAAGATATCTCAGTTAACCCCAGTGTCTGCCAGCGATGGACATCTTGCCAAGCGGTCACATCTTCAGAGAGCTCCAGGTTATCCACGAGACCGGCTATCTCTCGGCTCAGCTCTCGCTCGAGGATAAGTGGCAGCAGGTATGCCATCTGACCACCGATGACCTGTGCCCTGTGTCTGGTGCACCTGCACCACCATCGCCATCACCTTGCTCACCTTGCTCACCTTGCTCTCCTTGCTCTCCCTGCTTACTTGAGCTGTCAATCACTGGACTCTCTCTTTCGTTGCTATTTATAAGTTTAATATTGAGTCTACTTTTTATAACTAATAATTTCGTTGTTATGGACTGAGACTGCAAACAGAGACTAATGTCTAGTGTGATAGCGCTTTGCCAAGCAATCATCTTGCTCGATTGGCTCCACAACTCGTTACTCCAAAATTAGCTTGCTCCAATCGGCTTGCCATAGACTCGTACTCTCTGTGTATCTCTATGTCTATGTATGACAAATATGTTTATCCGAACTGCAAATACTTAGTGTGGCAATCGGTCAGAAGTGTCGTCCTGTCCTGTCCTGTCCTGTCGACCAGTGCCAGTACCAATACCAATACCAGTCCACCGCATAATGCCGTGTGAAATGTTCATGCTAATCTGCTGGTAGTCGATTCCCTCGAGGCTTTTTATGAGGATATAAGCGTTGGTTACGATGTTTGTGGAGCTCACACAATGTAATGCAGTGATCCGTCTAATTATACTCTTGCTTATGCTCCGAGTTGTGCATTGCTCGTATGCATCGCTCACGTATTGCAGCTCTTATTGTGGCGAACATTGCATTTATTTGTATTAGAATTAGAATCAGTTTATGAAAAGAAAAAACAAACAAAATAGTCGTCTCTGGCCTCCCCTCCCGTCCCAGTCGTCGCATAGTAAGCGGCGCACAGAGTCATAGCAACGTCTGTTTGCAGTCCCAGTTCAGCCTTTAAAGTCGGTTCCGATGACTCAACCGATTATCCAAGAGATTACTCACTGACTGACAATATCTGCGATGTCTGCGAAATATATCCACAGATAGATAGCCGACATATAGCTATCTGGCGTTGGATTCTCTTTTCTAAATATTTAATTGGGCTAAACATAGATTGAAGTCTGCATTCGAGTCGATAAGAGTGTTGAACGGCTTTCCCATTGTTTCCCAGCGCTGGCCATCGAAAACACATTAGAATTAGAGTCAGACCTCTCTCTGACAGAGTCTGAGAGTAGAGTTGTTTTGTCGCGATATTATGCCATTGAGTGAGAGGTGAGAGTCAAAAGTCGACACCAATTGGCTCTCAAAGTGTAAACAATGAGATCACTAATGAGATAACAATCTCTCGTGTTTTGGATCAACTAATTTGCAAACACCAGAAAAGTCTTTCGGATTATTCGCCAACAGATAATAGAATTGTTGACAAAAAAAAGTATTCTTATTATCAAAAGCTTTCCGTTTGAGATGAAATGAGTTAAACGTTTATGCGTTGAACGGAATTAAATAATTTCCAATCGAAGCGATAAAACGGAATTCATTTAATAGTTGAGTCACTAATAACAGAAAAGACAATTACAGGTACAGACCGTTACATAAAAAGGCTTTAATCTGCATTCAATTGGAAATTCATTCATTCAGGTTGCTATCTGCTCAATGCAACCTTGATTCACCACACGTCCAATTACATCCAGTGTTTTTCAAATTCAAGTTGCGGGCCACTAGAATGAGAGAGCTCCAATTGAACTTGCTTGCCATTGGCGCTCCTCTAGTCATAATAGTGATAATTGCTTTCGATTGCAATTAAAAGTTCAATAAATTTTAATTATAGTACTTTTGACCAAATATATCCAAAACTCCCACAACTCTTCCGATTCTATGCTAATGTCGAGCAATAGAGCAATACTTGCAATACAAGCGATTGCTTTCTGATTGAAGTCCAGATAAATCTGTTGGCATTCGTGACGTTATTCATGATTCGAATAAATAAATAAGTCGGTAACAGATATCCAAGATTCCACTGGTTTAGACATATTTCCTATAAATATAATTTTTATCTATGAAATTCATTCAAAACTATTCTCTTAGAAAATTGAATTTAAATTTTACTATATTTTTGATTGCATTGAATTAGCGACGAGTAGCATAAAAATGCGCCAGCAACAAATTGATGGAATTGTAATAGGATTATGATGATTTCGCTCCCGTACCATAAATTATGTGCTCATTTAATTTACAAATATGACCAACAGTTCTGATATAAACCACATATTAATCATTCGATATATACAAACAAAATATTGATGGATTGCAATCGACTGCACACATCAATCAGCCCTGAGTTCGACAATCCTGAAAAATTACCTGAATTTTAAGCCGATTGCAAACTCAATCGAATATTTCATCGCTCAAAGACTAAACTCAAACTGAATTTGAGCCGCAATTGATGCCACTTATAGTTCGACAAACTATTATGGCGTCAATTCAACCCATGTTATTGTGTTTCCAGTCTGTTAGATGAACTGTCCAGACAGTAATGGCTAATGACGATTAGTAATGACAATAATGCCATTTATAGCTAATTACTCGAACATATATTTAATTGCTGTCCGACTCTCACTTTGAGGACATCGCTGATTGTGTCCGAACTTACAGTAGATTAGAGTTCCGTAAGATTTGCTAATTTAAAAGATGAATTGTTTTGAAACAGGAATGCCCAAGCTCGACCCTACTCACGAGGATCAGGGGATATTGCGCAACTTTCGGCCAAAATTCTCAAGAGGGACTAAGGGGTGATTTCCGGTCCGCCATTTTTCTGCTAAATCCAGTTAAATTAAGATTTACGTCCGATTTAAGTCGTTGTTTCGTATTTAGGCTTATTTCGGAGTTAATTTTGTTAATTTAACGTTAAGTAAGCTTAATTGTGGTTCACGATTTAATCCGGTTTAAATCCAGTTAAATTACCGAAAATGGCCGGCGCGGGCAGTACTCGGGGTGATGTTTGGCTGACCGCCTTGGTGATCGCCTTCCTGGGCATCCCTTGTTTTGAAACAAACAGTGAGCGCATTGTTTGGCTCCAATCAGAGCCTTGAGATAACTATGAGCTCAACCTTTCCCATAATTCGTGTGTAAATACATGTTTGCTTAGACGTGAAATGTATCTAGATGCTATTTTTATCGCCATTCATACAATGTTTTTATATAATCGGAATTTGTACATGTGCATTCTTCCAGGATATACAATATCAGGCGCGAAGGACGGTAACCAATCCCTTGCAAAATGTCCTTGTTGTCGTAGCGACAGCCTTACCGCCTTGGTGATAAGCGCTATTAATGACAAGTGAGCAGTGAGAAGTGAGTTGTGAGCAGTAAGCAAGGTGATTGCGACCAAGGAAAGGAATGTGAACCTGAAATGAGTCGGAATAAAGTGCTAATTAATTGGAACCGTTAATGAAGTCATTGTCTGATTGGCCGTCAATGGCGTTAAGCGATCCACTGATGGCTCAGTAATTGGTCGGAAGTGTGACTCAAATAGAGTTATCTCATCCTTGAATGCCGTTTCGAGTTATGAATAACGCTTAGGAAATAATAATTTGACGAATGACTCATATGTTAACGATTTTGTGGTGTTTGTGGTGAGCGAGTGCTCCACCAATGCGATGCCAATGCGATCCACGATTCCTAGTAATCAAATTACTACCATTACTACCGCTGCTCACCTGAGGGGAGGGGAGGAGAGGGATAGGGAGACAGGCATTGATTCATCGATTGATCCATTCATTGATTCATTGATACACTGATGGACTGATAGCGATAGTCATCTACGCGTCGCTCACCGGAAGCGCTCGAATCAAATGCTATTTAAGCATACAATTAGCTAAAAGCCAGCCATAATCGAGTGATGACCAAGCTAATTCGGTTATTTGCATTCAGTCACACTCGCCATTCACCTAATCAAAAACAATACCCTTATTAGACATCGTTTAAGTGATTGCTGACAATCGAGTGAACTGCCGATTGTCGGTCATCTCAAGCCATCTGATTAGTGTCACTCAGCGCCAGTCCTCATCAGAGATAGGATGAAAGGGTATTTGATTAGAGACCGTCCCTTTCATATTGTAACCCATTATAGAGATCTCACATTAGAGGGACGGTCTCTAATAAAATACCCTTTTATCCCATCTCTGGTCCTCATCCCTGCGATCCGTCCCTCGCCTTCACTGCTCATTGGCGTCCATCACTCGATTTGTGGACATCACTGATACCCTGATGTGTCCAAACTTAGAGAACATTAAAGTTTTATCATTTAAAAGATATATCGTTTTCAGGAAAAGAATTGTTTTGTTTTGCTTCAATCAAAGGCACAAACTTTTGTCACAATGAAAGCCATTCAAAGCGTTAGTCGTTTACCGAATTTCATTTTTCTTTATTAGTTTTGGCATAAATTTCTAAAATCTTTTATTTTCGTGTCTACTCTTCATTAGACACGACTTCATAGAGACGACATAAACCGGGTTATAATTCACTTATTTTATGTGTCGATTCGTATAAATCCCTTTTATAATGTTGATTGTCGTGCATGTATGACCTCGTTATACGGCATTATCACCATCACTACCGCCGCCATCGCCACCTCTACCGCCGCTAATGCCTCCACAAACCAAACCTGGTTTATGGCACTCGTTGTTCGTAGAAATGCCAAACGGCACCGACACTCCTGATGAATGACCAAGCTAATTGCAGCCAAACCCTGCCTTACATCAGCTAAAGTAGTGATGTCAGACCACAACCCATTACTAGCTTTCCTCGAATCAAATATTAAAATTCAGTGACTTCTGAACCAATTGGCGACTCGAGGGTCGCATACATTGTGACTGATCGCCGATCAGTCGATATAATGGTCTGCAAAACAATAATAAGTTTATGTCGACTATAAAGTGAGGCAAAGCTATGACTCGGTCTTCGGTCTCCCTATTTGTGTTGTTTTGCCGACGACTCGGACTATGTTTTAATGCTATTTATAAGTTTGATATTAAGTCTAATTTTTATTACACATAATTTCGGTTGTTATGGAGTGATAGCAAACAGAGTCACATAAATTAATATTATTGAGCATTTTATTGCGCTCTGGCGTTACGAGCAAACCATCAGACCATCAGACCATCTTGGTCGCTCGATTGGCTGCCAAAATTATTTACAAAATTAGCATTCCAAAATTAGCATTAGCATGCTCAGATGTTGCACAGACACAGACAGACAGTGACAGACAGAGACAGAGACGACCGATACTATACTATGTCGAGAGAGTGTTATCGAATTGGAATATTTCAAGTGATTATCGGTCGGAAGGAGTGATGTCGGAAATGGGACGGCACTGAAGGCAGTGACAGCACTGACGACGACCGCTCACCACATATGCATCGCTCACTTATCTCTTCTTCGAGTCTTAATTGTTGGCAAACATTCCGTTTATTTGTATTTCGTTAACAAACATAAAACATTTGATAAAAGCGTTTCTTATTATCAAAAGCTTTCAATTTGTGGTGAAATGAGTTATGCGTTGAACGGAATTAAATAATTTCCAAACCAAGCGATAAAACGGGAATTCATTTCAAACCAAACTGATTTCAGTTTCAGTCCCTAACCGAAACCCAAACCCAAAACACAGATACCATGGTATTGTTTATCGAGTGTCGACCCGACAATACTCGACGAGAACGCCATTCGTTGGCATTTCGGGCACTTATCCCGAATCAAAGCTCTTAAGCCTTCAGATAACAACTCAAACGTATCTCAAATCGAAATTAATGCCAAAAATAATGGTTTTCCAAATATGTTTAGACCCGTTCGCTGCCATTCATAACTTTTCCCTCTATGAAGGAAGAGATGTCGGTTTTGGCCCACCTCTGCCTTTCCCTAATCATCGCATTAATGCATTTATGACACAATAAGCAAAGCATTGCATTTCGTTTCGTTTTAGACACACTTTAAGTGAATTCAATTTCCCGGTTCTTATATATGACATCGATATAAGCGCTTTAATTAGCTCCGAGTCTGAGCCGGTCTCAACTGATCCCAACAATAATTGGCTCAATATATCAATAAAATGATGTAATGGCAGACTTACCACCGCTGGTCGCGGTTACAAATGGTCACAAATACCGCTACAAATGCAAAGCCAGTCGTGAGTGACATTAAAGCACTTTCGAAGACTTGGAAAAAATTGTGTTCGGTTTGAAAAACTAATGGCTTTAGAGATATGACCGAACATTAGAGACATTTGCATGATTTGCATATAATGTGAAGCGAATGTGCCGACAATTAATCGGAAAACAACAAAGACTTAATGTGGTAATGCCAATAGCGTACGTGTCCATGTACCAGGTACGATGTGCCAGGTACGATGTGCCAGGTACATCTCTACATCTATGCGTCTGTATTGGTCTCCCAGGTCTCTATTAGAATGCAGTACAATAACGAAAGACAAAAGTCAAACCAATGCAATATCGCTTCGCTATACGAATCACTATATTTGGCCAAACAAATGGAGCCAATGACCAAGATTGCAGATTATTGCAGAGCAACGCCACTTCGGACCACATTTGGCGAACTAGTTGTTAATTAAGAGGATAATTGTGTTGATAATCAATCAAATGAAGTGAGAGTTAGCTCGAAATGAATTATTTGATCAAATCTTATTGAATAAATTGCTTGCGTCTAATGGCTGAGAGTGTGGGCACAGCTTAACGATGTATTCCCACATCAGTGAACCCATTCTTCTCAATATTGTGAACCACTTTCCCTCTTATCTCATATTTAGGTCTTCATTACTTTTGAGGCTCTTTTGCCATAAAAATTCCATAAATTATAGTAATTTTATTTGTAATAAAACTTTTCTAAAAACCTTTTTTCGTCCACATTCTGTCCAATATTCCATATATTCCGTGTATTATATATTAATGATTCGACGAATATATAAATCAAACATTCATTGATTGCTTTCATTGCAGACGATGCTAGAGATGGAACGGTATCTGAAAGATGAGCCGAAGATCCGGTCGTTGGAAGCGTTTACATCCGATCCGTGGGATATGTTTTCCAAGCCTTTAATGAAAGGCAATCAACGAAACGAAATGATTGTCTCAGATATCGAAAGCAAATCCGACACCGAAGACGAGAAGTCGTCGCCACTGACGCTGTGCGGGACCGACAGCGGCGGCGAAGACCGGATGAGTGTCTCCGACCTGGATCTCAACGAAAAGAACTGTGACTCTGGTCTGAGTTCGTCGGACAGTAGTGTCATATCGTGGGACAGTTGTGACGCACAGACGATCGCCGCCATCGTGACCACGACCATCAAACAACAGCTCCATTGCCAACAGTTGTCTAACAAAAACAAAAACAGAATCAAAACCTCTTCTCCGCGAAGAAACGTTCTGAAGATCTCCGACTCGAAGAACAATTGTTCGAATCACTTGCAAACCAGTCATATAAGTCATAACCACTCAAACCACTCATATCTGGTGCGCAAACATCAACCCGAAGACGAAGACTCGACCTCTACTTTGACGCCTCCGTCCTCTCCGGAAACCCAATTGAAAGTCAAACTTCTTGAGCGGACAGTAGAGCCCCACCAGATCAGTGAAGGTGCGACCGTTCCATTGACTATTGTCACCACCGAAGCCCTCCCGTTGGCCGACAACTCGCTCTGCGGTTCGTCAGTCGACGCCGTAATCTCGATATCGGGTTCGCCCAAAGCCAGCGTCAGTTCGGGTTCGCCCAACAGTTCGCAATGCAGTTCCCGGTCGGCCGCGAGGGCCCGATTCGAGATCAACCCCGACTCCAAGCGGAGGATACATAAGTGTCAGTTCAACGGATGCAAGAAAGTGTACACCAAGTCATCGCATCTGAAGGCCCACCAGAGAACGCACACAGGTTTGTCTCGATTGGTCTGTCCGACGCACTCCTGGCACCCGAGGCTCACATTCCCTCGATTCCAGTCTGATATCTAATATGCATTTAAATGAGTGAACGCATGAAATGTATATTTTATTGTTTTTCCTAACCTTTGCTTTTCATCTGTTGACTGATTGAAGGCTTCAAACGAGACCTCAATCGGACTCTTCTATTGAATATTCATTGGCTCTGAATATAGCAATTAATTATTCAATTATTAAGAGAGAACTCAATTAATAGATAATTGAATGCAATCTATTGAGTCTAATGTGATGTCTGGAGTCGGCAATATTTGCAATGTCTGATTGTAACCTTTTGTTAATGTCTGTTCCAATTGTTCCGTCAACTGCAGGTGAGAAGCCCTACAAGTGCTCGTGGGAAGGCTGTGAGTGGCGGTTCGCGCGGTCCGATGAGCTGACCCGACACTTCCGAAAGCACACCGGAAGCAAACCTTTCAAATGCAGTCACTGCGAGCGCTGTTTCTCCCGATCCGACCACTTGGCTCTTCACATGAAGCGTCACCAGTGATGATGTGGTGATAGATATTAGTGCCAATTCGATGCCTACCTTAAGACACGTGAAGAACTCGGCTTCTGTTTAGTTGTATCTCATCTATCGGTCAGTCGATGCCAACCAGTCATCGGTGTCGACAACTGATGCCAAACACTCAATGCCGGCGACAAACGAAGCGCAGAAAAGACCAAAGAATCGGCGAAAAAAATATAATTGTGTCGAACCGAGTGAACCAGAGTTGTGGTGCTCTGAAGGACGTGTCGACCGACAGGACTGACTTGAATGTCGACTCCGAATGAAGCGATTAATTAATTTGCAATACATTTGGCCTCAAATGAGAGCCAATGACAGAACCAATGGTCGGCATTGAGTGAGCGGTCGAAGCAATTGATGTTCCGCTTGTCTGCAAGTCATCGATGGTCTCATCCAATATCACCCATCAGATTCACATTCACGTTCAGGCATCAGACGTGCAATCGTTTGAATGTCTGTATTAGTGCTTGTATTGACTGTTTTGTGATTTATATGTGTATATACGACATAAGACAATGACTTTGGCGTCAAATCGATTGCGTTTATATTGGAATCCCTGACTATTGTATGTAATTATATAATAATGTGACAAATATTATACACTATTCTAAACATTGAAGACTTTTCAGTCAAATTTTATATATGAGTCAAACTGTGAATTATTTGATCGGTGGATACGATTGAAACGATCGCTAATAAGGAATATCTTCAGTGACGACAACCTCTTCACTGAGTGAGGAGTGGCTGAGGAGTGGACGGGAGTCGGGAATGAGGACAGAGGACAGACTCGCAATTGCACTGCCCTTTCATTGCATTTAAATACCGCTTCAAAACTCTTTAATGCAATTCAAACGCTTTTATTCGACGCTTTCGTCTATTAAAGACTCGGAAAATGTTTACACAATTTCTTAATATAACTCGAAATAAATAAACAAAACAATTGAATAATTAATATAATTCGAAAAGCGATTGATATCGAAGTATGACTATTACTGTTAGCCTTAAAGACATTTCTACTCGATTTGTGTTTTATATGTCGACTCTTAACAGAAAAAAGTCTTCTTTTCATTAGAAAGCATCAAATTTTTAATTTCAATACAAAAATACATTGTTTTTCGATGTTTTTCTAGACTTTTTTGACTTTTCTATAATTGATATGATTTTTCTTAAGAATAGTCGAAACGCTTTTTAAAACTGTTTATGCATTTTAGATATAATTCTTGTAATATATAGCCATTCAATAGATTAGTCTTGAATACAAACTTTTGAAGCAAAAGGCCATTAAATGTGCAAACAATTTGTAAATAACTAATTTTGATCTAAAACCACGCGATTATTGAAACGATGTTTGATTCGAATCGATTCGTTCGGACCAACGGATCAATAGATCGCTTCAAATGTAATCAAAACCATTAAAACAAAGCTTTGGTTTAACACAAATGTCTTCGACTCGACTCACGGTTTGCCGACTTTGTGTTAAACCGAAGCCAAAACGTAAAGAGATTTTCATTTAATATATTTATCATTTGTTTTCGATGTCTTTTACTTTGCATTTAAACACCAATTGTTTTGTCACCACTTTTTTGGACAATTTTGAAGATTTTTTTTTCATTCAAAACCAAAAGAATATCTCTTTTTTAGTCTGTAGTCGGACTCAAAAGTGTCTGCAAATGTCTGATCGAAGTTATGGTGCGTTAACTCAATTGAATGATAATTACTGGCAAACGAATAGAGAAATATAAAAGTTTCCGATAAATAGATATTTTGAAGAATTATTTAATTTTTCTTAAATGAGATATTTTAACGAAATTGTTATCAAATATAAGTTATTATTGTGTTTTTGCATAAATACGAAACGTTTTTCTATTTATTTCTTGTCTTTGAATAAAAAAACTTTCTTTTGATCTAAAAATATGTAATGTTTTTCACGATATTTAATGACTTCAGCGTTGAATCGATTGCCGGCTCTATAGTGACGGCGCGATCGGTCATCCGATCCGTCGGTCCGACCGAACCAACTGCTGTCGGCCGCCGAACACGAGTCCAGAGTCCGTGCCAACAGATATCTTGCAACTGAACGCACGATTAAATGAGAGTAAGATTTGCTGGCATTTAGTTACGCCCTGAATGAACATTAATGTAATGATTGCTGAATTGAAATTAGTTTCGAAGCGAACAACACTTTCGCCTATAATTCAATTGAAGCCAATTGAGTGCAGGCGTTGTCACGACTGGAGAGGGGAGGGGAGGGTCGGAGGGGTCGGCCGCCGCTCATCCGACGGCCAAAACAAACACAACAACAGATCAGAACAGAAGAGAACAG
>JAQGBE010000896.1:0-13842 GCA_034698225.1 Scheloribates latipes | reverse complement strand
CATCAAATATTTCATACTTCTTAACATTTCATTGCAATTTCATTATGATATTCGGATTCAGCATCAAAATCTACATAGGAATAGGAAATTTTCCCATCTTAAACACCAAAGATAATCGAGATAAAAAATAGTGGTACAGGTTAGCTTCGTTTTGAACAATAATCAATCGTTTTAATTGGAATTCCAATCGAATCATAAGACGAGAACAGAGCCGCCAAACAAAACAATTTTGTTTCTCTTGTCTCTGATGAAGAAGAGGAAGGGATGGTCTGCTCTGAAGCTAATGGCTTGTCCTTCGCTCATCTCATCGCTGACCGGCAGACTTGAGATCTCAGTGACGGCAGTCGTTTCAGTTCCCTCTTCGTTGACTTCAATGCCTGCTCTGTGTCTGCTTTGAGATACTCTTAAGTTCTTGAATTGAGTCAAGTTTTTGGCGTAAAATCCGGAAAAATCTGAATTCAAATTGAATGCAGATATGATTCTGTTATCGGGAAGAGTTTCCAACAGGTATTTCAGTGGATAATCGGCAACTATCTTGAACTTGGGCAAGGTCACGTCCACCAATTGCTCGACCATTTTGTCGATTTGGCTCTCAATGGTCTCGAATCGAGTTATTTTGTTGAAAACCGATTGCAGACTCTCTTTCTCTTCGGGCACAACAATGAATAGACTTATATCGTCGCCATAGTATGGAATTTCTATCATTCTGGCCATTGATTCTCCCAATTCTGTATAATTGAACTTGCCCACTCTCTTCATCATTTGTGTTTTGGTCTGCTGTCCGAGAAAGTCGTAAAAAGTGTGCTCTCGTGACAGATCTCGGTTGAAGTTGATTTTGAACGATGCCTTGAAGTAGAGACAACTTTGCAATCGCATGTCCCAATTGATTGTGTACCTGGGCTTTTGGCTCAAGTCGAGCTGTGTTATGGCGCCATGCTCTAGGTGTCTGGTGATCACATCCGAGTAGACCACTGTATCGGCCGAAATGATTCTATTGGCTGAATCCAAGTCATACTCTTCTCGCTTGAGTTTCAAGTCTTGGATTTGTTTGTGGATTGTCTTAAACTGTTGTTCGATCTGTTGGGCGGACAGTCCGGTTCGGCCATAGTTCAGAGCCGACTCTATCTCAGATGCGGTCACACCTCTGGCACCAGAGTGTAACAAATTGAGTGCCGTTGAGATACTTAGCGGAGAGAAGAAGGTATTGATGTCTTGTCTTCTGATTGTGTTCAGCAATCGGTTCTCGAGGGCTAAGAACAAGTCATTGTTGATCACTGATATGGAACCAGAAGAATGAACCAGATTTGTCGACAATAGCACAACTATGACAGCCAACAAATTCATGATTCATCGAAGTGCTAATACGACATAAACGACAAACTCTTGCTTTTTATTTTCATACTCAAGAGTAGAATATTCAATGAATTTCTCAATAATTGTGTTTTTGTCGGGAAGAGAGTCACTGATAGTGTCGGTCGACTACAGACGACAGTCTATTTCAAAAGGAAATCAAACTTTTCGTATAAATTATTTTATACTTCGATCAAATTGATAATTAGTTCTATCATCATTCTCATGCTCTTTTTGACCTTGCTAATTGACTAATTAGAATCGGAATTTGAAAAAAAGTTTTTATACCCGTTCTGTTGTAAACATTAAATTATTTTTATTTTATTACATAATAAACATTAATTTCATTCATTAATAGAATAATTTGAAATCCATTTGTTTAGTAATATATTAATTTAATTTCTAAAAGTCTTGGTCACAAAAGTTTTGGTCAATTTGTTTGAGTCTGCGCTCACTTTCGCTATTCAAACGATTCCCTCCAAAAGGTGCACAACAAATAAGTTTATGGAAAGTGGGCCAAACTAAACCAGACCATTGTGCACACAATTGTAAGTCACTGCCAATTGTTTGGCCATTGTTTGCAGACATCTCACTATCAGACAAGAGGTGGCCATCACTCCCGAGACAGTGGCCGAGCGGTGGACGCGATTAACGGTTGACGTGAGATATGTGTGAATTGAGCGCAAAACAGGTATCGATTGGTTGACTCGTGTTTGTGTTGATTGTGTTTCGCTTTCATCGCTAACACAATGACTGATCCAAAAGGTTTTCAATCAATTATTCGGCAAATTTTCAACTATTATCTTCTCTCCAGTGACCGCAACACCCGTACTGACCACACCGATGCCCAACGCCCGCTCCAAAGTAATGGATTCGTGGAATTCGAGCTGGAAATCAATATCAAAGACACCGACGATTATGCCGATCGTTGAGACACCGGTCGCGCGGCCCACCAAAGCCAACAAAACTCCCAAAGATGACCATCAGATTGTGAAAGTGAGTCCCGAAGCCAAGAGGAGCCCAGAAGTAAAGAGAAGTCCAATGGTGGCCAAAGATACTTCTGAAGTCAAGAGACTGGACGCCAAAGAGAATTCAGTCAGAAGTGTGACCAAGGTCACTTTAGTCAACAAAAGTGATGTCAAAACAAGAGATTTGCGGCCAAAGAGTACCGAATCAAATGGTGACAAAGTTCAGAACAATAACACCAATGTCAGTCAAAAGGAAGACAACAGAAGAGATCCGAAGACTGGCGACAAAAGTGATGACAACTCGGTTTTAAGTAAACTTAGGAAACGTAAGATCGATGCCAAGAGTCCACTAATTAGCGGCGAAAATCACAAGCAATTGCCGACCAATTCGATGGCCAAACCACCAGAAATTCCTTCACAATCAGAGAAAACGATTGCCGGACCGTTGGTAGAACCTGTCCAAGATCCTAAAGAGACGATTGAAAAACAGAATGAGTTAGTCGACAAACAAAACGAGTTGTGTACCAAAGAACGAGAATCGGCGATAAACAAGATTACAATCAAAGAAGTCAATATTGAAATCAGACCAAAAGCCAACGACACATCACAACCGATGGACGTCTCGGAACCGTTCGTAGCCGAGGCCGGGATTTGTATGATCTGCGGCCGAAAGGCCAGTCGGTTCTCACTGTTCGAGGAAAGGTTCTGTTCGTCCATCTGTGCGGTCAAACAGTGGACAATAGAGTTCCACAAGAGATGGGTCTAAAGAATGTATTTTCAAATTACCTTTATTTCAGTTTTTTAGTGAATTTTAGTGAATCACTTTTGTAAGTCTCAAATTTTACCCTATCTTTCTTGTAAGTGACCTTATTCTCGATGCTTTATGACTGCAATTCATTTCATTTTATAACATAAAACTCATTGTAATTCTTAATTTAAATGAATTTTTATTTTCAATCAAATGAAATGAATTAATGGTAAGTTGAGATATAAAACAATGTTTTGATTGACTTATTTGAAGAATGGATACGATTTAAATTCAACTCAAGAGGTGCTCGAAAATCCCCAGACTTTGACAGTTCCGGTGTCTCTTTGATACGAGTCTTTGTCATCGCAGGCAAAGGCCAACAGATATTGTTTCGGATGGAAGGCCACCGTAAAAGTTGGCGCTTCGGTCTGGATTTCGGCCACTTTCTCGCCGGTCTCCACATAACAGACATCGATGACCAGGTCCTCCGAGGCTGAGACCAGCAGTTGGCCGTCGTGACTGAAGCTGATCGTTCGGGCCGGCCATTCGAGTCGTGATATCGTGCGAAGACAGACCAAGTGGTTGGCATCCCATAGACTGACCATCGCATCGGCTGATCCGACCGCGAAGTATTTGCCGCTCGGATCGAACTCTATGCAGATGCAAGTGGCCGGATGTGCGTTGAGTACCATTTCCTGTCTGAGCGACGGGTAGGACAGGACGTGGACCTGACCTTTGCCTGACGTCAAGAAGAAGAGGTCGTTGTCGTTGTTCCAACTGATCTCATTGACCTCGAACTTGAACTGCTGTTCGCATCTCATTTTGTAAGTTCGGGTGTCGATGAAAGTGACTAAATCTTCTTTGTTGCCGACGGCGATGGTCTGTCCGTCGGGCGACCAACTGATGTTAATGTTCTCGCCTTTAGTGCTGACGGTCTCAATGTTTTTGGTGGTTCGCGCGTCCCATAGCCGGACAGTGCGGTCGAGCGATGCGGTGGCCAACAGATCCGGACTCGTCGGGTGCCAACACAGCTGATCCACTGAATCGGAGTGGCCTTTGAACGTATGCTTTTTGACCAGTTTGTCGGCCTGGAAGCCGAAGAGCGAGACGGTCTTGTCGAAGCTACCCGAGGCCAGCCGCCGGCCGTCACAGTTCCAGTCCACCGAATGTACCTTGCTCGTGTGTGCGGCCAAATCACGCACACGACTGTTGGCCTCTAACAGCTTTCGGGTGCTGTCAACGAAAGACATTACCATTTCGGGCGCTGATTGCCGGCCAATGCTGTCAACCAAAACAAACACACATTTCAGTGGTAATACAAGTCATTCATAAAAAGCGTTTCAATGCCTTTGTCTCACAACTAGACATCATTAGTGAGCAGACGTCGCGATGTTTTGTAAACACATCTCAGATCTGATATCTGATTCAGATATGTCTCTCAATTAGCAAATTAAGGCCTGATTTGTAAACAAAGCCTCACTCGAGTGGTCAGTCAACTCACTCTCAGATCAGACTTCATTGTCTTCGTCTGTAGGCCTGAAGAATGTCGGACGCTGTGGTCAATGTGGAGAAAGAAGTGGACAAAGTGGTCAACAAATTCAACGAATTGCGTCAGCACAACGACCAGACACTCGAAGATCTGATCCAACAGATCCAGAGCTATCAAAGAGATCTTTTGCTACTGACTGGTAAGTCCTTCTTCATGAGTCTTCTTCCTGAGCTATTGACCGCCGGTTGACTAGAGCTGACCTAACGATGACCTGATCTGTCCGCCAGTGCCCGACAATCAGTTGACTGAAATCCAATGCGATTTAGTCTACGATAATGTAATTAAGAAGACCCGAAACACTATCAGTCAGTTCTCTTCGGAACACCGCGACATTCACTCGTCGGTGTCCCGCATCGGTAAAGCGATCGACAAGAACTTCATCTCAGATTACGCTTCGGTCAACAACGAGGCCCTCTTCGACAGTCAGAACAATCTAAACCTATTGAATCAGGTGGTGGTCGAGCACTTCCTTCGTCAGGGAATGCTCGACATCGCCGAACAGTTGACCAAAGAGGCCAAACTGGATATACCCGAAGAGAAGAAGAAGCCGTTCACAGAGTTGAACTCGATTTTGGACTCATTGAAGGCTCACGACTTGGAACCGGCTCTCCAGTGGGCGATCGCGAACCGAGAACGTCTTCGGCAACAGAACAGTAACCTAGAGTTCAAACTACACAGACTTCAGTTCATCGAACTGCTGAAGGGAGGCGTCCAGAACCAGATGAAGTTAGTGACATACGCGAGGCAGTACTTCCAGCACTTGGCCTCAAAGCACGAGCGCGACATTCAGACACTGATGGGAAGCCTATTGTATCTGAAGGCAGGGCTCCAGAACTCGCCCTACAATTACCTGTTGGACACACTGTCCTGGAGTGAAATCTGTGATATCTTTACGCGCGACGCGTGCGCTCTCTTAGGGCTGAGCGTTGAAAGTCCTCTGTCGGTGACGATCAACGCCGGCTGTGTAGCCCTTCCGGCACTGCTCAACATCAAGCAAGTGATGCAACAGAGACAGGTGACCAACGTCTGGAACACGAAGGACGAGCTGCCGATTGAGATCGACCTGAGCCGCAAATGTCACTTCCACTCGATCTTCGCCTGTCCTATACTCAGACAGCAGTCGTCCGAAAACAATCCGCCGATGCGTCTGGTCTGCGGTCACGTTATCTCTCGGGATGCGCTCAACAAACTGTCCAACGGTAACAAATTGAAGTGTCCTTACTGTCCGATCGAACAGAACCCGAACGACGCCCGACTCATCCATTTCTAACTGCTTTCTACTGCTATGTATGACTGACCCGATCGACAAGTTTTCTATGGCCTGAGCCCTGAGCTGCTCAAAGGTGGACAGTAGTGGCAGTGACCACGAATTGAATACTTTTGCATCTCTCGGTGTTTCACTCACTTAAACATCTCTCAATTATTGTATCGACCAATCGATGTCCTATAGTTCAAGATTATGCGTCAACTCTTTGATTTAAATTAATCAGATATTTATCGACAAATACTAATTATTATGTAGTTTATCCTTATTTGTAAAATAAATTAATTGTGATGTGAATAACGATTAATTGTTTTGGTGATTATCGATAATTAAAATTCTGTTTCAATATGAATGGAACTAACAAGGTGAAACTATATACTCCTCTTTGAGTCGTAAAAAACTGAAAAATGTTTGCTCGCTATCCGTCCCCTCCCGGTGTGGACGCACGCCCGCAACACACCACGGATAGCAACTGGCAGTGAGCCAGGTATGGGGTGGGCATCGGCACTGAGCTGTCTTACAGTAACTACCTTTTTGCCCTATAACTCAGCCCGCGATTCACGCTTAACATGACCCAGGAGTGCATCCGACGCAGTGAGGGGTGTCTGCTGTGGAGCCCGAACCATAGGCTGAGTTAGTAGTAAGAGAACTCAACTTGCTAATATGCATTGCCTTCAGTGTTGATTATAAAATTACAGCTTTTATTAGTGATTTTATTTTCTAATTGTTGTAAATATTTAAACCGGTCAATTTTATTCAATCAATTTATCAAAAGTGACATTAATGGTTGCAATGATGACAATTAGTCTGAATTGATTCGAGCGGTGAACCACTTGTGCGGCTCATCGACTCGTCTCACGTTGAGGTCAATGTTAGTTCATTGAGTTGACAATTCTTAGATTAGGTCTCATATCTCGCTAATTGTTTGCTGCAATGTATGGAACAATCGACACATTTGACGATCGCGTTCTCATAGATTCAATTTTAACGTTCAATTTGATGATAATGTTTGTCACATCTCTTGTTTTACTTCTTATCGATGACTTCTTTGTGTCGTATGTTTTGGCACAAAAAGTCCCGAAGACTGTCGATAACTGCACTCAGACCTGTAATTGTGATCAGACCACCACTGAGGACAGTGACCTCCAACCAGGTATTCTATGTATGTATTTGAAGAGATGATCATTTGTTCCACTACTGAAGAGCCTGATGTTAAGCCGTATTACATACTGTTCCCGATTATCTGCGTGACCATGATCGTGCTCACCGTCGCTGTATTGTTTGTCTCTTCTTTAAGAATGAAACAGACGCTTAAGAGGAAGAAGCGATTGGACAGAATTGAAGCCGAAGTGTGGCCTAAAAAACAGGTCAAAGTTGACCGACAACTGACTCCTGAAGAGAAACAGATCTTGACTTCGATGACGAGCGACAGACAGGAAGCGATTCGAGACCTTCTCGAGCGGACCACAGATAATAACAATTTATGATCTGTTATATTATAATATATTATCTCAAACTTAAACTTTTATACATAAACTTCAAACCATTATTCAATTCAAAATAAATATTCTATTCATTGAGTTAATGATTAACTATCAGTTGAATCGGAAATTTACAGACATTTAATGATTTGTAAGTTTCTATGAATAAATTAAACAATAAATTAATTGCATTATAAGAGATCACATTAAGTGCCAGATGTTTGTCGTCAGTCAAATTCCATAATTACATAATAAGTGTATTAATAAATAGTATTATGTCCTACACTCCGATCATTTTGCTGTCACTGTTCGCATGTATCCCTCGCTCTGATGGTCGACACATCGATTCCAGTCCGCTCTCCAAATCCGTTAATTCATTTGCTCTGAAACTTCTTCAGAAGGTTCACAATAAAGAAGTCAAGAATGTATTCTTTTCGCCGTACAGTCTGACCACAGCTCTGGCCATCGTATATAACGGCGCCAGAGATGAGACCCAGAAAGAGATGAGACAAGGGCTGGGCTATGACTCGGCAGAGCTCGAGGACAGTAAAGTGAGTGAAGAGTTTGCAAATGCGATTCAAGAGATCAATGAGAAGGAAGAGAAGGAATACGAACTGTTTTGCGCCAATAGACTAGTGGTCAACAAAAAGGCTAAAGTTTTGGAACCATTCGAAGAGAATGCGAAAAACAACTTCAAGGCCAGTGTTGACGCACTGGACTTCAGCGAAGACCCAAATGATGTTATGGAAGATATCAACCAATGGGTGGCCAAAGAGACCAACAACAAGATCGACAAATTGCTTACACAACCGTTGGACGCGACCACACAACTGCTTATATTGAGTGCCATATATTTCAAAGGCATCTTTCAAACCAAGTTCGAGAGACGGCTCACTCGCGAAGAAGACTTTTTCAATGGCGGAATAACGGCGAGGAAGACCCGAATGATGAGGAGAACCGGCAAATTCAATTACACAGAAGTGAAAGACCTGAATAGCAAGCTCTTGGAAATTCCATATACTGGAGACGACGTCAGTCTTTACATTGTTCTGCCGAATAAAAAACAAGGTCTGCAAGAGTTGAACGAAAAGTTGGCGGATATGACACACATAGAGAAGGCGACCGAACAACTCCAAGAGCGCGATGTGTCCGTTCAGATACCACTCTTTCACATGGATTTCTACTATATGTTGAATAAGTGGTTGTACGACATGGGCATGAAGTCGTTGTTCGTCAAGAGAGCCGACTTATCGGGAATCAACGGCCAGAAGAACCTATTCGTCTCGAAACTCGTACACAAGGCCTATGTCGACATCAACGAAGAGGGCACCGAAGCAGCCGCGGCCACAATGGCTAGGGTTCAGGTCAAGAGTATGACCCCTAAGCGCAAGAAACTCGAGTTCAAAGCAGACCATCCATTCATGTTCTTCATTAGACACAACAAGAACGGACTTATCCTCTTCAGTGGTATTATCGATAAGTTTTGAGACATTCAGTCATAATTTGATTTAATGATGGAATAGAGGATTAGATTTATTTTCCAATTTTTAATTCAAATAAAAATACCACCAAATTGACAAAGAACTGCAAATTCGAGTCATTGAGTGATAATATTCTTTACATTAGTTGTTATCATTAAATACTTGTCATTAAGCCTTTGAAGAAGTGGGCACCACTTGCCAGACCCGGATCAAGTTGTCGGTGTAGCCGGCGAACAGAGTGGCGCCGTCGGCAGACCAGGCCAGAGAGATGCACTGCGGGGCCTTACTCTTGGATGTGGTCGAAATCACTTCGGGCTTCAGCTCATCGACCAAATGCTTGCCTTCCAAGTCCCAGATCTTGATGGAGGGACCGGTGGCCACACAGAGCCAGTAGCGGTTGGGCGAGAAGCAGAGGGCGTTAATGATATCGTTGTGGTCTAAGGTGTACAGATGTTTGCCCTCATTCAGGTCCCACAACATAGCCTTGAAGTCCTTTCCGCCCGAAGCGCACAGCGAGCCGTCGGGTGAGACGGTCACAGTGTTTAGATATCCAGTGTGGCCCATGTGGTTGGTCTTCAGTCGGCAATTGGTCAGATTCCAGACCTAAGGATAATCAAATACCAGATATTAGTATTTAGAACCAACTAATAGAACAATTGGAACAGTTTTCAAAGTCATAAATGCAGGACATCTGGTCAGCAGCGGTAGTCAGGAATTGGTGTCACAAGTCTAATCATGAGTTTTATTGTCAGTCTTCGGTCATATGACCAGAAGACAGGTTAGCAAAAGTGGTCATACCTTCACGTGCTTATCCCAACCGGCGCTCACAATGATCGGGTTCGAGTTGGACGGCGAGAAGCGGACACAACTGACCCAATCGGTGTGGCCATCCTCTTGGATGGTGTACTTGCATTGCGCCAAAGTGTTCCACAACTTGATGGTTCGGTCACGACTTCCCGATACGATCTGTCGGTTGTCGGCGCTGAAGGCGACAGACAGCACGTCCTTAGTGTGGTCTTCGAAACGACGGGTGGTTTTGCCAACAGACAGATCCCAGAGTCGGAGTGTCTTATCCCAGGAGCCGCTGAGCGCGTACTGGCCGTCCATAGAGAGGACCACATCGGTGATGAAGTGGCCGTGGCCTCGAAGACGCTTCTGCGGGATACCATAGTTGGACTCCTCCCGCAACAGCTTCCAGACAATCAGAGTCTTGTCTCTGGAAGAGGAGAGGATAGTGTCGGGGAAGCGGTTGTTGGTCGCGATCTGAGTCACCCAAGAGTTGTGACCGATCAGAGTTCCCTTGAGGAGGAGCTCCTCGTTGGTAGAGCTCGGCAGAGTGGCCGTCATTGTCCTGCAAGCGATGGGTTGACACCTGTTTCGGCGATCGGACGAGTCTTAGGACACGTTTGGCTGCAAACCAAGCGATGGCTTAACGGAAAAGGATTTGCCGGACGTCTGTCAACCACGTGAACACTTGCGCTGCACGTAATTGATGGACGACTCGCGCAGATTGTCTCAACGGTTCTCTGAAGAGTGAAGACTGTGTTTTGTTGTCAACATTTGCCGCCATATCACTGGAGACCAGTGCCACAGATGCCGTCCTCTCGAGATAGTGGCGACTTCCGCAACGATGGCCGACATCGCGATGTTCGCGGACGTGACGCTCGCGACCACAGGTCTTCGTCACAGACATCGTCTTCGCCGGCACTCAAACGCCTGAAAACTTCAACTTCAAGAGAAACCTCGGTGTCTTCGAGTCAGTCCTCTCGTAGTAGTCAACCATCGAAGTCGTTGGCCGAACCGAAGATTGACTTTTTGGAGATATCAATGAAAGCGCTTAAGGCTGAAGAAGAAGAGGCGATCGGCCGCTCAACCGATCAAAATCTCAAAGAGTTTCGCTTAACTTGCAATTCAATTCGCGATTTTTGTAATAAAATTCTTGATCTGAAGAACTCCAACGATAAAGACAAGAATAAGCAATTGGAATCGTATCGGATTAAGGGCTCACTCCTGTTCTTGGCTCTAAAGACACTGAACCGATTGGACAAATACCGCTGTCGTGACATCAAAGACAAGCTGCAGTCAGCCAAACAGAAAGTCGATTGTCATCAGCTACAGCTCCAGAACCTCTTGTACGAAGTGATGCAACTCCAGCGGCAGTCCAAGGCTTGTCTGCTCTTCAGGTCCAAAGACGAAAAGATCAATTTGGTGCCAATGGAAGACTTCTTGAAAGAAGCCGACGAAGACCTCAAAGAGAAAGCCATTGACGAGCACTCGACTCGTTTGGCGCGACTCGACTGGGAGTTACGACAAAGAAAACAATTGGAAGACAAACTCAAAAGCGCTGAAGAAGTGAAGAAGTCTTTAGAGGAGAGCATTTCGGCCGAAAGTGACACTTTGGATAAGTTGCCGTCAATGCTCCAGTCGGTGCTCGACTCAACACAACCTCTTTATTCCGAGTTCAATATGTCCAAAGAGCCGGGTAGTGGTGCTCAGAGTGACTGTCAGGTCAATGGCACCGACGAACCCGACCCCGAATGTGTGAAGGCATCGGTCGATGCGATCAATGCCGAAAAAGGTCAGGCACTCAGTCGGTCGGCAGAAGATATATTTGAAGAATTTCGCACAAAATGTGATTCTATTCGCAGTATATGCGAGAAAGTGTTGAAAGTGAAGAATAGCGAAGCCAAAGACAAGGACAAGAAGAGACAGATCGAAGCTCTGCGCCTCAACGGGGCGTTTGAGTTGCTGGACATGACTAAGTTGGACAGGTTTGCCAAATACCATTGCGATGAGGCTCAGGACAAACTAGAAAAGGCTAAACTGAAGAATGATAGTCACCATTCAGAGCTCCAGACTGTGTCCTATGCATTGATTCAGATGGAAAAGAAATACAAGAGTTGTCTGTTCTTCAAGTCTAAAGACGAAGCGATCACTTTAGTGCCATTGGAACAGTTCTTGGCCGAGGCTGACGAGGACTTGAAGAGAATGGCGATCGACGACCACTCGACTCGATTGGCAAGACTTGAATGGGAATTAAGACAAAGACAACACTTAGAGGAGAAGCTGAAGAGCGGAGAAGAGACCAAGAAGTCTCTCGAAGAACAGATTGTGTCTAATGGGGAGACTTTGGAACGCTTGCAGTCGATGTTGAAGACTGTGATCGAAGAGACACAACCACTCTATTCGGAGCTCAATATTCCTCAGCAAAGCGGAGAGACATCCGATTCATAATCTTTCGAACGAATAGTTTGAATGTAATAATTATTCTATTCTTTTAACTTTTTTCTGTTGTATTTATTTGTGTAAAAAATTTTGCGATAAATAAATTGGATTCAAGTAATCGTTTGAATTCCACTGACAATTGATATGATTTTGAAGCATAAGATCAGAATTACCGGAATATAGGCTTTGGCTCTCAATAGGCGAGACATAGGCTTTTGGTGTAATGACATCGGCTGAAGACAATTGGAGTATCGGCGGTGAGTGGTGTGAGTGGTGTCGCTGGAAGTGTTGCTTCTGAAGCAAATTCATTATATTGTTGGCCGCAATACTCTCGGCATTGGCTGTCATTCGCTCTCTTTCTTTGTGTTTCTCTTTCTTGTGTTTTGTTCGCCGGTTTTGATACCATATCTTAATCTAAAGATATTTAGTGACATTAGTTTCGAGGTCTTTCTCACTGTTGCCTCAATTCAGTGAGACTAGTGAGAGCTAAAAAGCTAACAAGATAACTTGAGGCGCAAAACATATATAGGAATACAATTGAGTTGAAAAATAAAAGTATTTAGAGATGAGATAAAGATCTGAGATCTGAGTGTCAATCTGTCGGCACCGGCTTTGAGCTGCCAAAGCAGGGCACAGCTAAGCTAAGCTGGGACAATTTCAGAGTAATTTTAATAAGAGTCTATTATAAATTCTGATGTCAATCAAGTCTATGGCCGGACATACCTGTGCTTCTGACAGCTCGAGCCGTTCAGACAGTGATTTCCTTTCCTTTCCCACCAGATATTGATTTTTGTGAAACGCTTTCTCCAATTCCTTTAATTGTCTTATCGTGAAATTGGTTCGCGACCTCTTCGGGCGCTCGAGGTCCAGGCTCTTCGGCAAATACATCTCCTTTGTGTTGCCCTTCAGGTCTATCGCCAAATGGACAATTGCAGGGATTAGCCATTAGCTTGATCATGCTTGGTTTGAATGCAAGTGGGCAATACAATATTAGATATTAGCAAGGTGCTGTGCCCACGTTCTACTTCCAATTTGAGACGAGCACAATGTAACGAAAGTAATTGTTCTGACCATACATTCATGGAATGACTCTCTGAGGCCGTTCTCATAATAGTAGGCAATAAATAGAATCAATTAATTAGAAGAACAAAAGAATAAAAGACTTTTAGAGTTGATTCGAGTCATTGCGAGGAAAGTAAAAGGATTAGACAAAACAGAGCTAATGGTCTCACCGGTGAACTTAAGGACCCGACAGTGAGCGGAGACAAACTCGTGGTCAGCGCTGCCGTTGCCGTCACTGCTGTTATCCATCCGTTCTGTTCGGACACAACTGATGACTGACTCGGGTTTGGGATGCAGTGAACGATTCACTACTTGTCTTATCGACGCTCGCAATCAGTTATGAAGTGTGCGAAGACTTACAGCGAGTTGTCGTCAGGTCTTGAATATTATCTTCGCATTAGAGACGATGAATGCCAAGAGAAGAGGAGGGGATGGGAGGGATGGCATGGGATGATACCATTTGACATAAGGCAAACAAAAACGTCATACAAGAAATGACAGGTCTTCTTCACATGTCTTCGCATGTCTTCAGCTCAACAATTGAATACTTATTGACGTTTTAAAAGGAGAAAAGAAGTGAAGAATTGGTAAGAAAATACTCTAATAGTGAATATTCATATCAAAATCATTGTCACAGCGGGAGACACGACAACAGATCACAGATTAGTCCGACTCTCTCTCTCTCTCTCTCTCTCTCTCTCTCTCTCTCTCTCT
>JAQGBE010000895.1:0-13845 GCA_034698225.1 Scheloribates latipes | reverse complement strand
AAATCCTTAACATTGTTTCCTATGGGCAAGGCAAAATTTACCCCCCCCCCTAGCGGTCAAGTCATTCGGCATGCCTGCTAATATATATATATACGTTGATGCCAGTGATGCAAGTGATGCAAGTGGCAGTAGCAAGACCATTTCCAAATAGACCATTTCCTCGACATTGTTTCGTGAAATCCAATATGACTTGAAGGCAATCCCTGCCATGATTTTGAAATTTCAGTAACGATAGTCTCGATTAATATTGTTGTATAAGAATAGGAATAATGTAAACCAAGACGAAGACATAGAGACAGTGATCACTGAACGCTCATATTATCGATTGGCCTAATGATGAAAGAAGAGCAAACAAAGAGTCTGGATCAAATACAATGTAATGGTTGGCTCATCGATTGATGGCCACAGCAATTCTCAAATCGCTCGATGCGATCGTAATTTAGCATTCATTCAAATTATATTACATTGTATTGCGTTTAACGGCACTATTGGCCCATCAGTTGGTCACTGACACCACTGACACCGTCGACGCGATCGCCACTTCATATATCTTGCAATTTGAGTAATTGCTCGAATCCCTCGGCGGACAGACTCTGCTCTAGATATGTGTCTCTCTGTGTTTGTGTTGGCATCGCTTCGCTGTTACTCTTAATTTTAATCGAATCCTATCGAACCGATTCCCTCCTCTGCTAGTGAGTTCACTTTAGCATGTTCATCTGAACATGTTCACTCTAGCTGTGACCGAGTGTGCAGTGACAGACACACATAGAGACTGGTTATTGTGCCAATTCAACCATTTTCATACATCTCGAGTCAATCAAACGTTTTGTATTGTCTTATAATATATTGGATTTTGTTTGAAATTCTGCAGAAATTCTCTTTTCTTTGGACTCTTAAATAAAATCTGTTTGACTCGGAATACGAATACGAATACGAACTCAATTCATAAGAACAGATGAGAAGCAGTCACTCGTATCATAGCAACTGAAGTGCAAGTGTTTGACCGACTTTGCCATAGCTTTCCCTTTTGGCAGAGCCAGAGAGTCCTCGATTGAAATTCGCTCTCTTTGTCACATCCGTTGATTAACTTTTAGCTCGGATAGTGTGTCTCAGTGTCTGTGTGTCAGTGTGTATCATGACCATGATCAATGATCAATGACCAATAATCGATTGTAATTATCTCTAAATGATTGCGAGCATAACCTTATGTGATATTCTATTATCTATTATCCTATTTTTAAATTGACTTAACATCGGATCGATTTATGTGACAATAAGCCAATCATTATTAGAAACGATGCGATCCTTTGACATCAGTCTCCAGGTCTCAGCCATTCATTCATCCATTCATTGATTTAGTCCTTAGATTTGTATCACATTCTCCTGAGAAATACGCCCAGACTTTGGCTCAAAGCCTTTTGGGTCCTCTTTTGGGTCAGATCTGACGGTTCAGAGTCCCGGACGACAGTAATTAAAGATTTTGTCCCTTTTTATTGTCAGATATCTTGTGATTTATCACTGAAAGTAGGTTTCGGAGAGAATTAAAGATTTATGAAATTTACTTTAGGGCACAACCCATGACTGTAAGGGTTGGAATAACACGATCATCTATCAACGTGAATGTGCCGGCTCTGTCATTAGCGGTTCCATTGCTTTTGTCCAGCCATTGAACATCTTATAGATTATATTGTCTGCCAGAGTCCGCCAAACGCTCTATACTAACGACAATACAGACGCCAATGACAATGAGACTGACATTGTTGTGTTTACTTGCAGAAAGCCTACCGGGAATGGGTTTGTTCGATGTTAATTCCATTCCACATCAATGGAGTGCCGATTAAGCCGTGCCGAACGTTCTGTGAGCGCGTCGAACAGCGCTGTCCGCATCTTCACCCGTACGGTAAGGGTCAGTACGCGGGAGAGCCTGTCTTCTTATGCATCGGTGAGAGACCACTGTTTGACTCTTTGATTCTTGACTGGAGAGACACTAACTCTAACACTGTCTCTAACTTTGTGTCCGATAGACCCCAATATTCCGTTCAACCCATCGATAACTCCGATCACGCCATACGCCGACCCCAACCTGTGTTACGATTCTTGTCATTTGCTGAACACTGACTCTCAGACCCGAAACTCAGTCTCTCAAGACTCGGACCACACGCAGAGCCAGAACCAGAACCAGAACTCAGACCAGACAATAGATGAGTACATGGATGAGAAGCAGAGCCAGAAGTCTGTGCCGAGAGAAGAGCGGATGGATTGCATCAGCAATAGTGAGCTCCTCCACAACAATATGGCAACGAATTCGAGCACAACTTTAGCCACAGTAACCGATTCCAGTGCTGCCAATCACTGACGCCAAACGCCAAAGACGCCAATCAGTGGACATTCATTCGTCGAGACTTTAGTTTTTAGAATAATTTTCAGCACAAGTTAAACGAAACGAACCAAACAAACCAGTGAACAATTGATGACACGATGTCTGCAGATATGTCTATCGGATGTCATGTCTGTCTCCAAACGGAATCAATTGTCGAGCAAATCAATAATTAATTCCAGAGTTAAGAATCTGAACATTGAGTTAACATTTATTTCTTTATCGGATATTATTTTTGAGGCCAACCATTCGAGTCAATAGTCAATAGTTTGATGAAATGCTCTTCCATTTTAACGAAACTCCATTTGATTTCTAGTCATTTCATTGAATATGTGCTAAATTTTTTACGATTACTTGTCTTCGGATGAAATAACTGTCGTTGAGATGAGATGAATGGGATATTTGCTCATTAATTAACAAAAGCAAACATTAATTGCTGAAAATCAGTGTCCGGTCCAATACTAAGAACTATTATCGACTATTTTGATGATTGATTTAAATGATTTCAATCATTATAATTGTTTTAATATTAATTTGAATCAAATAAATCATTAAAAGGGTTTTTGACTAATGTTTATCGCTTTTAAAGGCGCCCATTGTGTGGCCAACTGTTGAGAAAGGATTTAAGAGTTATATTAAGTAAACCGTAAACGTTATTAACTAATGTAATAGTGAGACACGACTCGACCCAAACTCATTGTAATCGAGTAATTATCACCTTTTCTATTGATATTTAGAGGTTTTGTAAATTCAATTTAAATTATTAGAGTTTTAAAACGTTAAGTTAATTATCGACTCTTTTCTTGTTATTAAAACTTTAAAACAAATCGTTATTCTTATTATTAGTATTTATATTATTTTCGCCGCAATTCAAAAGAATTTATTTATCGCTTCGACAATCGAGAGTAAGACAAGTCTAGGCCTGATCTGACACTGGTATGGCTGGTAATACCATTGGGATGCGATGATCGAGGGCCTAGACTCGAGGTGATCGATGCTGACCGGTGTCAGACATTCAGACATTAGCGCCACCTAATCAAACAGCGATATATCAAATTGCAAAATCCAGTCCAATCGTGCAATTGTTGGACCAGTCGTTCAAATATAAATCACTTACCCTAAACTTGCCTGGGTGGACCAACGAACAAAGCAGGAACCTGAATACACGGGGTGGTCTGATAGATGGGAAAATTTATAATTGGCTTACCAAATTTTAATTTCATTTACTTTTTAACATAATTGATTATATAGCTAGTTTTATCTATAGATTTAAACAGAACCAAGGTTTCATTTAATTAAATTTGTCGTCAATAAGCATAATTCTACATAAATAAAGAGCCATTCGAGTGAAAATTGTGATGATTGATAATTCACATCCAACACATGGGCCGTTACATGGGGTGGGCGCTTGTATGGAACTAGTTAATTTTTAATCGTAAATTTGACGGGGGCGGTAGTCGGAGATGGGCTCATACAGTGGATTTTAGGGTATATATTAGGATTGTCTCCGATATCATAGGATTGGCTCCAAAGACAAGTCCGACCAAACCGAGTGGTCATAACGTTCGGCCGCTAACTGAACCGTTACTTCAATTTTGTTTCACTAAAGACAAGATTATAGAAATAAGTCCTTTGAGGATAATTTAGCAAAATCTCCGGAGTAAACGACGCAACTGCACAACGCAATCTTGTCTTGTCTAGTCTAGTCTAGTCTAGCTAAATTGTGATTCGATTAATTCATTTGCCGACAAAACAAAAATGATTTAATTTGAAGATTATTTTGAATTTGTCTCAAAAGTAGTGCCAATATTGCAACACTTGATCGGCGATGAAGTAAGACTTGAAAGATGATGAAAGATAGAGTGCATTGTGCGTTGTGCGGTGTGCGGTGTGCAAGGTGATTCCAGATCAAATATATATTGCTTGGTCTGTGGTCTCAATTTCAGTTGGACTACAGCTACAAATAAAACGCTTTTTATTAGCGATAGATTCTAATTATTTATGCAATGCTAGCGATGATGCGATAAATGCGAATCATTGGTGACATTGCGATAAATAGCGAGCATTTAATTGATAGTTAAGTCCGAGAAATCCGTTTCGAGCGATAAATAAATTCTTTTTTATTGTCAAAATTGGTTTAAAATTGAAAGCTTTGAAAATTAAATTTTAATGAAATGAATATAAAAACGAAATAAAACGAAAAACAAAAGCAATTAGTCGTCCAAAAAACCAATTGAATTATAGCTGCAGTTTATTGAATCAAATATAAAGTTTATGACCAAAACTAATTCTGATTTGAGTCCCGACTCGAATGTGAATGTTATGTAATTCGCGGCTAATATTGATCGCCAATCGAATGCGTTTGTATCGCCACTGAGCGTCACCTGAATGATCCAGAGCAGGCAAATGAGCAAATGAGCTTGCCAACAACGGTCTCACTATTGAATTCAGCGTTTATTCCTATAAACAATTCGATTTGTGCCAAACAAACACTTTCGCGACAAAAATGATAATAAATAAAGAAATTAATCAAATTTTTATTGTATCCCTCATTGGTCTTCATTTGTAGTCTTCAAAACAATTGCCATCGACTCGACTGCTCTGCGAATCGCAAGGCGTTACACATTTGCCAAATGCTTGTCATCGAGAGAGAGAGAGAGAGAGAGAGAGAGAGAGAGAGAGAGAGAGAGAGAGAGAGAGAGAGAACGGTCACAATCGGGTAATATTATTAGTCGAGGCCAACCGATTCGGTCGTCAATACTTAATGCAATTCTCTCTCTGGCCTCGCAATTGATCATCACTTGATTGGTCACTTGTAAGAGTCATATCTGCACTTTTATAGCTATAGTGTAGGCATTAATTTGACGGCAAATATTAGTATTAAACGAATTCGTTGTTTATAACTAATATCGAAGGCTTAGGAAATTGAAAATGAAATTTAGAGGAAAGGTATTTGCGATAAGGCATAGGCGAGTGACACGAAAGCACAAGTACTCGAGGCATATGACGACACGACCAGAGTTTGGTCACTTCGCACCTCCAGTTATGCCAATCCATTAATTCGATATTCAGTTGACTCCGGCGTTGATTCGAGTGAAAGGTCTGTCTCATTGATAATCTAATTGGAGGCGCGAATCCATTATCGCAATCGAATCCAATTGCTGTGCAAATCCAATCAGAATCGGTCACAACGTATAGTAATTGGCATTTTTGAAAGTCATAAAACATTTTGTTTGCAAATGTCGACAATATTTCGTAAATTACGCGAATATTCTATGAGATTACGACAAATCATTGTTTTCGTTTCGTTTGGGTATTTGATTAGAAAGAATATATTATTTTGTTTGTACCTCATATAAAGGTTTGGTCAGAGAGTGGTAGCCGTAATGCGAGGCATATCGAGGCACACGACTCGATCACTAACACAATTATTAAAGTTGTGAGACTGTGAGTGGTGTGCGGTGTCAGTGGTGTGTGTGGTGTGAGTGGTGTCTGAGTGGCAACACTTTCATTAAAACCAAACTACAATAGACTCTATGCTCTGCTGTGGTCTGTAAAGGCTATGGAAGGCCAGACGCGAGGAGAGCTTCACTGCAAGTCATACTCCAATACATTGCAAATGAGACGAACCGCAGAATATTCTGTGTCTGAGTCCAAGTGCTGTCCTTCTATGCAAATCAATGACTATTAGTTGTCTCGAGTGAGCCATCGCTTAAAAACAATATCAAATCAGATGTGTTGATATCTGGTGATGATAACAGTGGTCATAATTATGGTCATCTCAACCGTTTCGCCGATCACTCGTCTAAACCCGGCTTTGCTTCTGATCGCCGCTCTTGTGATGACAGCAACTGTTTTACCGCATAATAACTACAGTTATAACGTCGGACTTCTTATGGTACACAAGAGTTCGACCAATCGCTGGGATTTGGTCCACTTCGGGCCCGCCATCGACATCGCCATTCAGGTTCTGTTCCTAATTGTCATAATTGTTTTGATAGTTGTTAAATGAACTTGCTCCACTGTCTCCACTGTCTCACAACACTCTGCTATCCTATCCTAACACACTTTTCGGCTCTAAATATTTGAAACTAAGTATAATTTTAACGACAGTGGCGGCCATTAGTCCAACGCCCAAACAAGTGAGGCCGAGCTCATTCATGGTCTTCATTGTCAGATACATGGATATGTTCGAGCAATTTATTATATAGCAAAAGTCCGATTCGTTTTATATTTTATTAGTAATAAATTATTAATAATTATCTTTTAGTTAATAACCGGAGAAAAGACACAAATTATTCATCAATTTTCCATCAAATGAGACCATTATTTAAAGTAGATTAGCGTCAAACTTGAAACAAGCAAGGTGCTCTTGCTACACTCATCCATTTTAATTAGTAATTTAAATTTAAACTTCACACGAATTCACGTATTTTTGAAAATAAATTTGAGAGATTGCCAAACAGTGATAGATAGGCGAGAATAGTATTATTGGAAAGTTTTTTAGGTGGAAAATATAGCAAGGTGATGCAGTATGCTTGCTGGCTGTTGGATAGAGCACAAATTGGTCCAATTTATTTACAATACTCGAGTATTGATAACTAGAAATAAATAACCATGGTGATTAATATTACAGGAAACGCGTTATAATGTTCTAGTTGATTTCTTGCGCATAATTGCAGTAAATTTTTACTTGACGGATAGAACCAGATTAATTCTAACTTTGATCCGTAAAATTCAATTATAAAAAATAGATTTGAGCTCGTGGTAATTTTACAAAATTAGATTTCAGAGGATGTCGCCAATGACATTGCTTGTAATGTTGGCCGTTTTGCCACAAAAGTCAAGGGCATATTTTTAAGGTTATTGCCGGATGTAAACCATGACAATTCATATTTTCGATCGTCAAGTGAAATAATAGCGATTATTGTTATTGATTTTGATAAAATGAATTGAATTGTGTTACAGAAATGCGTCAACCAATACAACGTCAATCTCAATGTCATTTTAGGTAAGTTTTTAGTCAAATTTGCTTCTCATCTGTTAAACACTCCAATATTGCTATATCTAACTGATTAACTAAAATATTAATAAGAATCGTGAAGTGAATTCAATAATTCTTTATATGTTAGTAATGTTTTGGTCAAACAGAGTATCGCTAACATTGTAGACATTGTGCGCTCAAAGTAGGGCCCAAATAGACCAAAGATTTTTGTTGGGAAACACTCTTGATGGACAAGTTGGACTCGTATATCTCGTATGATATGAGAATGAATTTTAGCTTCAATGCGAACAGAATTAAAAGTGCTCCACAATAATTTGAGATAATGTGTAATGATAATATATCGACTAATCGACCCTAATTTCATTGCTTTATATGGCTCTACATATTAAACGTTTTGTTCACATGTAAAATCAATTTGGACGCCAGTGTCAACATAGGCCCAATTGATTTCGATGATGTTATGCCAAGTAAGGCAAAGTGGCACATTTTACAATTTTGAGCGTCGCTGTTGGCAGATGAGCTTGGCCAATCTCACTCTGTGCTGTGTGCGAGTGTGCGGTGGCTTTAGAGCCGTGGAAGCGGTGGTGGCTAATAAATGCCAATAAATAACCAGTTGCTTTAATTTTGAGAATTTATTGTTGCGAAGACATTAACTGTTATTATGGCTAATTCCGACATTTGTTATCATAGAAGAACACAATTTTATTCTTGTAATAAAGTTAATTCACATTTCATTATATGTTTTAGTTTTGGCTCAAAATTGCTTTTCTGTTATCGCATTCCAAACAATAACTAAATTTAAATTCAAACGAAACCTAAATATAACACAAATTAATCGGAATTAGAGCTCAAATGCGAGCGAATGCGTGTTTGGCCTCACTGTGAATGTCAGCCACTCGTCATCTGCGGCAGTGATCGCCGACCGAGTGATCAGTGATACCGTAGTCACACAACTGACCCAATATTGTAATTCTATTCCAATTGCTTTCGTTTTCTCTCTAATTGTCTCATTTATAATGCAATTATAATAAATAACTAATAATTAGTAATTAATACCGCCTTTGGTTCCCAATTAATCCCTTTTCACGACCTGTTGTGACATCGCATTCGGTTTGTGTCCTAATTCGCTCTCTCATTGAAGTCAATGACTAACCGACACGACTGCAGTCCAGTGCAGTCCCAATGCGGGCAATGAGTCGCTCACACATAACCCGCTATTCCCGGCGGCAAACCCTCCCAAACACGCCTATTATTGGTGTCTGATATCAATGCATTTATCTAATTAATACCAAACTATCTAATTACAACTACAAAATTAGCTAGTTCAGGCTACTTCAATATAATATCTTGGCAAATGTCTAATCTTGTATTTCAAACATTCAAATATTAATGACATCTAATTTTCAGCTGATATTATACTAGTATAGTTGATAATAATATAAGTAATTCTATTAACGTCTTACTTGACATTCATTGGCAGCAAAAGAGAGTCAATCTAGCAATTTTCGGTGCCCTTTAAAATGAGGTGCAAATCTAACTAGGTACTTTTGAACACTGTGCCCAATGATCCACGTGATCCCAATGTTCTATGGCTGACGGAATTGAATTCTACCTCTAATAAGTCCTCCAAAAGTCCATTATAAGCAGATATCGTTCATTTATACTGATTTGATAATCGGTTGGATTTAGAGGACCTAGATGCTTACAGACTTGAATAATAAAATCGTTTCCGTATTTATCCAGATGTTAAGCATAATAACTCGGTGCCAGTTTTAATTGTTATCGACCCAAGGCTAAGAACAAATCTTGTACATTCCAAGAATGGGAATTCAATTGATAGTTGGCCCTTCATATTCTGAAATCCTAGGCTGTCGTTATTTTTCTCCTTTCTATACGAATTCAACTTGCATTAATATAAGATTTAGCCTAAATCTTAATAATATTCTTAGCTTTTAATTGATTTCTATCTATTTTCAAAGGTATAATCCAGAAAAATGCTGATTGTTTCAAATATCGAAATACACTGCAAAACAATCTAGTTTCTTTTGCATCTCTCTGTCCAAATCACATTTGCCCGAGATTATAAGTTGAATAGAAGTGGGAATATCCATTTTCATTTTCCCTAAATTTGCCCAGATAACTGTGATAAAAGTTTCGGGCATAAAAAGCCTTCTATTTAAATTATATTTAACTTAATTCGGGCAAGTGATAGCCTTCCGTTCAAACGTCAACATAGTTTATGTTGGCTAGATAGACTATGTTGTGGTTTGAACAAGCACAAAATGGCTTGTTTTAGGGCCATAATGGACACCAAGATCACTCAAATCGGTTGTTCCAATCAAGAGTAGTGTTGCTCTAAAATCAGCAAAATCGCTATAGACTTAATGACGAGTGATATTCAGCTCAAAGAGTGACTGGACTTTTGACTGAATAACGCAACAATTTGAGTAAAAATGGACGAAAAATATGTCAATTTTGACCTATTTTACCAAATAACATCAATTTGGAACTACCGGTTTGAGTGATCTTGGTGTCCATTTGAAGATCGACTCTTCTTCTTCCAGATTGCTACCATAATATTTATGCGCCACCTAGCGGTTTGGCCTGTAACTATGACCTTCGCATATGGTCCAAATTCACCTTGGTCACGTTACCGTAGAATCCGGATTAGTTTTCCGAAAACTAAACGAGATTTTTCATTTTTTGAACGCTGCGAAAATTAATCCAGGTGCGAAAATTAGAGGGATTATTTTTCAAAAAGCACATTTTATTTCAAACAAATTTTATTCATCAAAAACATCAGATTATGAACTCTTGTACTGATACTACTTTATCAGAATTTCCCGTTTCTGACCTCACTTTACCTCAGAGTTAGAGTGACCAGTTTGATATTTTGAATTCAAGGAGATTTTGCATGAATTTTGCACAAATTTCAGCAATTTTAGTGAATTATATTGTAAATTTGATACATTAAAGCAAGTATTTCCAAGGAAGCTAATGTTATTCTATAGAACAATAATAATTTTCATAAGGACAAAGGAAGTGAATTGAGTACAATCCTTAGTAAGTAAGGACATATGGTCAGCCTACTCAGAGCACATGTAACCAATTGAACACTAAACACTGATAATTAGGTTCATAGTTACAGTTTCTATGCTAAAAAGTGGTGCGAAAACTAAACGAGTGCGAAAACTAAACAGGTAATTTTTCTTGAGAAGGGATTTTTGATGTGCGAAAAGCAATCAAGACGAAAACTAATCCGGATTCTACGGTATGTCATTCTGATTTTACTCCATGCATAAAAACAGGCAAGAGTTATATTTAAATATGCTTTTCACTGAATTAATTTACCTTGACCGAGTGAAAAGTTATTCAAAAATCCCCAGCGTCAAGATTAATTGAACACCTCTTTACCCCGAGTTTGTGACTAACGAATTGATTCACTTTTTGTGATTCATTGCTGGATTGAGTGACCCCTTCATAGATGTTGGAGGGAATGCGAGCACTGATTGTTGTCGTGTGCGGCACAGCAGCACAAGAGTTGTTTGTGTCGGTGATGTCGGTAATCTCGGTCCTGCAACGGTCTGACGAGTCATCACAATTGCATTACTCAAATGTCGGGCAATAAATTGAATTTTATAAGAAATATTGAATAGCAGACGACTATTGAAGTCTTTTAGTTTTAGTCGTTTGGATAGTTTGTTGTCTGAAAATAAGGTTCTGTCGAATCCATAATACAATTCATTGCTGAGCTCTCTATGCGATCAAAGACTTATGCGATTCACTGCTTCTTAACTTATTTCAAACATTTTGAAAGCATTTTCAGTACTTTATTATCGATTCCTATGATTTATATTCGAAGCCAAACAATATTTTGAATAACATTGGCATAAAATTCAATACTCTGTTCGTTGAATATCCAAATCTGGCCAAAACACCTCCTATTGAGGGCTATTGAGGGCTATTGAGGGCTAACGCATACGTAACTCATATGGAAATGAGCGAGAAATTGAAATCTGTCCCACCAAGCTCACCTCGTAGCAAACACTCACCATGCCACCCTCACTTGACACTCGCAAATATTTCCTTTCTTCTCAATCAGAATTTCAATCGAATCTCTTCCAACAGATATGATAGCTCCCAGACCAGAGAATATATCGAGAGATTGAGCTTGCTAATTGGTTGTGGATTTGACATCTCTTGGTCATACTGTCAAAATTTATCGCTTTTCGGTTCATCATTATTCAGAAATAAAGGATCGAATCGGGAAATGCGTGAAATTTATTCGTTTACTTCTTAACAGTCGAACGGATTGACTTTGGAATTACATTTGCATTGCCTAAGTTATTGAGCACCACCAAGGTGGTGATGATGGTGATGATGGTGGTTATGTTAATGGTGATGGCGATCGTGGCTCGCAATCGACACTTTACAGGTCAGCTAGCAGAGATGACCAAGTTCGGCCATACTTCGCTCAAATGACTCCTCTCGAGCAATATTCTGTTCAGATTTGAGCGATCAAGCAATGAATTGTGTTGTGGGTGAGTGCGACCACCTTGGACGACCACCTTGGTGCAACCACTCGCCATTCTCTTTGTTATTCACAACTAGTATGGAAAAGGAATACTAAACAAGCGAACTCATGTCTAAACCGCAAGTTAGTCGGAACTGTCTTTGGAGAAGAAGCAGAATATGTGTGTATTGATCTAGATCATTTGGTGTGGCGCACCAATTAGATTATGCAACGAATCATTTAATTTGAATTGAGCCAATTATTTGTGATGAGCTATCACAGCGATGTCCAATAGCTAGTTGGGGTCAAACAATATTTTTGGACACAAGTATTTAGGCTGCACTCGATTTTTTAAAGGCTTGCAGACTCTCATGCCTTGTGTAATGCATTTTCAATGAGAGTTCATTATTGAAACTTAGAATATATGCAACACTTTTAATAATCCTCTGCACTAAAGGTGTGTATTGGCGTGATTGACCAAACTCAGTCAAATATGATTGATTTGAGATCAAGTTAGTTTGAAGTAATTGAATTCTAGATAAATGGCTGAAAATCGGTTGGGGGTAGTCAGTATCTGGGGCACAGGATTAACCAGGTGACCCTTAAGCATCGGTGAAGCCATCATGACCTTGCTCTCTGACCACAGGCAACTACGGCAATGAGTGCAACGAGACACTATCATTGGGTCGGGCAGTTGACCTTGTTCATAATAACAAGATAATAGCGCTGATAGGCCCCGCCTGTAGCAATGATCTCAAGGTATGTCGAGGTCACCGCCGAAGACCACCGAACTAATCGTGTGTCGGCTCAGGTCGTCGGTCACTTCGCGTCATACAAAGGCATTCCAGTGCTCACCGGATTGGGTGACGGCATAAGCGGCGAGCGATCCACTTATGACACTCTGATTCGGACCTCATATGACTTGTGGGACGAGGCCAGGGCTATACTGGCCTTCCTCGAGCACCTCAATTGGCACCGCTTTGGTCTCATCTACCGCTACGGAGATGTCTATTACTCAACACTGGCCGAGGAATTACTCACTCTTCTGAGTGATTCCGAATATGCGGACCGCTTCGAGTGCATCTGCAAAGAGACGTACACCAGGGACGCCAACAAAATCATCCTCACCAACCTGGACAGGATCATCGACGACATCACTCGATGCGCCCGCAGTGAGTCTATGTTCGGTGCCGTCAGCATAGCCCTAAACTTGCTTGCTGACATTGCTAGCCCTAATTGCAGTCCACAGAATGAGCATAGCTAATTAGATCTAACTAATTGGCCTCACTCATCACTCATCACTCATCATTCGTTAGTCATAGTGGTGATCGGCGGCGACAAAGACGTGCGAGAGATGATGGTTATCGCACACGACAAGAAGATCACTCACTCGGGAGAGTATGCCTTCATTCACACCGAACTGATCGAAGGCGAGGCCATTGGCAACAAGTCGTGGACCGGAGGCGCGGGTAAGACAACAAATATGCCTTTTGTTTGACAAAGCACTACCACAACATTCACCCGACAATACCGGTCTTATACGAGCAAAATAAATTGGATAAATTGAATTCTATTTATCTTTTAATTACTTTCGGGTTCGACATTAGATTCAGAAAATGTGGGTAAAGTTTAGCATAATGTGCAGCGCGTTTGTGGGTAATGTGATGAGCCCACAAATCCCTTCACAAGCAATACACTTTACTGGTCTTGTACATGCAGAATCTTATTTTGGTTGAGCTCCCGGAGGTGGTCTTATACCGAGAGATGGTCTTATAGGCTGAATTTTACGGTATTTGTTTTAGTCCACAAACCAATGCAAACAAATACTTTTCAATTTTCCAATTCTTATTTTTTTTAAGAATTATATTACTAATCGTCAGAAGTAATGTCGTTTATACTATTGTGACGATAGGTTTGACGATTCGATCGGTTGACTCATTTATTCACAAG
>JAQGBE010000894.1:0-13846 GCA_034698225.1 Scheloribates latipes | reverse complement strand
AATTTAGTTTAAATTCAGTTTAAATTTAGTTTAAATCCAGTTTAAATCCTGTTAAATTGGGAAAAATCATGTGAAAATCGATACTAAGGGGGATACTAAGGGACCCTTTGCTATTTCTCGGACCCTGTCTAGGGGGGGGATTTTCGAAATTTTCGGCTCCGGGGGGGTTTGGAATCCCCCCTATTCCGCTACCCTGGTCTTGCTCCCAGTCTATGTCTTTGGACTTCAATTTGATTATAGGCTCTAAAATATTTGCCTCGAATGCAGACAACAGTTCTGAATGTCTCGGATCACATGTGAAGATCAATCCGAGTATTAGTGAAATTAGAATTTTAATTGCATATAAAGTGAACAGACGTTTACTCGTTGTTCGACCGAATGAGAGTAAGTTAAGCCAGGCTTACAAACAGATCGTAAGCAATGTTTATGCAAACGAAACAATTGTTTTAAGTCATCGTTAAAATTTAAATCAGACAATAAAAACCGTTTTTGTTTAACACATTGTCTGAATGATCACAAAATATTAATTTTCAAAAAGAAAAAGCTTTTTGAGAGATATTCGTGAACTCCAGAATAGTTTTTCGGACGCAATACTAATTGAATTATTATTGCTTACATGAGTCGGACCTGAACTAACTCGGTGTTCAAGTGATGCAAAGCCAGTAATCAATCGAATCATATGTAATAAACTTGTATTTAATGTCATTTATGCTAATTATGGACTCAATTCTGCAAATATTTCGTTGGGAATCGCGAATTGTCTTCAATCGAGAGGCAGTCCTATCGATACATTCAATTGGGATTCACTTGTGATGAGGAAGACCTGTGTCTCCTCTGGAGGAAGATTACCATTGGAAAGGGGGTCAGACGTGATCTATGATAATCAAATGTGCATTTCATCAGACAAATCGACGAATTGCTCTCGACTTGGATCCGCAGTTTATCCAATTGTGCGGATAAAACTATAAATTACCAGATCATTCTCACAATTATAATTTATTTGATTGGATTGGATTGGAAATTATCGACAAACAGGACCGGCATTCCAACCAAGAGATTGACCAAAACATGCTTCGCTCATCTGTGACCCTATAATCCTTACATCTCAACCCGTTATGTCAATAATGTTGCGTTAATTTCGTTAATTAATCAAAGAATAGGTTTAGTCTGTGATGAGAGACACCGCTTATGTGGGCAACGATTCCAAACGAGTTGAGTCGAGGCATCACTTCTCGCGAATCGTTTGCTGTGAGTTATGAGAAGTGAGTCCTGTATTGCACTTCACTTCGATTGTGTTCATATGATTTATGGCATAAACCCGACAATTACTCCGAGAGAAGACAAGCCGACCATAAAAACAATGAGAAAGTGGTCCGAAAGAGTCCTCATTAGCACCACTTTTGTTATATTAATAATAATAACACTATTTTCACAAATATTTAACGCATTTAAGCGACAAAACAAAACTATTAATTGGTTTGGAATCACAATTGAAAGAGAAATAAATTGAATTGAATTGTCGAACAATGCAAACCCGATTCGGTGTCGACCAACGGCTTACTGATCGACATTATTGACATATTGAATCGGCACAATTGGCACTACGCTAACGTAATACCAAGCATTTTATTAGTTTGTTTGACCAACTAATGCCTCGATCACACAATAAGAGCAAAAAGCGAAAGCGGAAAATATTTTTTCTTATCTCTAACGCAAATATTATAATAACCGGCAGAACATTAAGTAGTGATTCCGATACACATAACTCATGTGTTGACCACCGCTCCGGTCGTAAGCGGCCTTTAATGACTCGCTTTATGGCTTTGCATTGTAATCGAGTTCGTCTCAGGTAATCATGGAATCCCAACCCCAATGACTCGCTGCCAAACAATAGCTAACTATCGAACAATTAGTAATTCTTATTTAGATTGCCTTAATCTCAATCACTTGATTCGGGATCGTTTTGAAGTGGCATTAGGCGATTGTGCAATCCAGTTGACGAAGAACCTGGTCATTATGCACAGCGATTAGTGTCGGGCCATTGAATAATGTTTACACGATTGCAGACATGCTTTCAGTGGTCACTCTCTGTTCTGTTATCGCCAGAAATGACTTTCGCTTTCGACAAACTTTAAAAGAGCTCAACGTTTGAGAAATTACGCGATCGTCGACTCCAACACAAGCATTAAAGGGATCTTTTTGTCCTCATATCTGACTCGTAGTGCGATTTCCCGGAGGAATGGCATCCAATTGTCGGTCTCATCAAAACTATGTAATTCTGGTATCGCATGAAAATTGATTTCGAATTGAGTTTCGCAATAATTTGCAACCGATTCTGACTGGGATTTGTTTGACAGCCCAATAGACTATAGACCGGTCCGTGTTTTGCAATTCTCCTTTTTGTACCGAATAGTCATTAAAATTGTTTTAAATTGTTTAATATATTGCGGATAATAGAGGAATAAAAATAAAAGAATAATTTGAGAAAATTAGTGAACATTATGAATGAATTGAATTAAAATTTCATTAAAAGCAATGAATTGATGGGAGAATAAATGAATGAATGAATAAAGTGTTGGTTCGTGTGCTCGCTATTTAATTCAAGTGCCACTGAATTAACCGGATTATTGTCTACCTATCAAAGTTTCATGAGTTGAAAGTTTGAGCTAAACTTTTTATGTTATTTAGTTGTGATTTGCCATCAATTTTGTGTTCATAGCTCTAATAAAAAAGAAAGAAATGGAACCATAATATCGTGTTCTGTCTTAAGAGTTCACTTTAGATGATTACATCGGATCTCAGGTACGGAACGGACGAGACGTGAAAATACAAGTCCTATCTAAGTGTTGGGCACTCAGTCTCAGAGACGATAAATAAGCCAAACGTTAGCCAAAAGACATAAAACGCTCACATATTCTGAGCACTCATTGCTCGCGTCTATTCCTCGCCTGTGTTTGAGTCGAGCCCTGAATGCGATTGCTATGAATTGCTTCCACAAAACATGGGAAGACATGGGAAGAGCTGTCGATTGCACAGCACAACAGTGAGAGTGAGCTCAATGGCACTCACCTGTGCTGTGCGAGTCATGCACTCAGTCTCGGTCTCTCTGTTTATTTATTTCGAGACTCAGTCTCGAGGCTCGCAATCGTCGCTCTGAGTCCTCACTGAAACAAACTTCGGACCAGACTATGGACCGAACCAGTGGTCAGTCGGACGACTGCCACAAGTCTAGCACTGACTGTGATAACGAACTAGAGTCAGATATTTCGGTGGATTTACTACAGATTCCGTGGAATGACATTATATTTCCATATATTCTTCGACACCTCTCGTGGAGAGACTTATTCCGGTTGCGATCGGTGTCACAAACGGCTCGACAAATGATTGCCGAATATTTCCGATCGATGTCTGTAATAGACTTGTGTTCGGTCTCCCGTCGCTTCACTGCCCACTCCTTTCAGACCATTGCCATCGACAGCAGACACATCCGAATCCTAAACCTGGGTGACTGCAAATGGGTCACAACTTCGCTGCTTATTCCCGTCATTCAGTCCAACCCTAATATTCTTGTTCTGGACATCTCGGGCTGTTATGAGTTGTCCAATGACGTTCTTCACCGATTGGCCGCCAATTGTCGGTCTCTAAGAACTCTAAAGTTGAAAGGCTGTCATTGGGTGGACGGCGACGCCATCACAGACATCGGTCTCAACTGTCCGCTCCTCGAGGACCTCGACCTCGGCAGCTGTTGGGAAGTGTCCGACGACTCTGCCATTGACCTCATCAACAATTGTCATGACTTACGACAACTTTCTCTGTCGAAAATCTACGGAATCACAGACCGCACTCTGTTTGCCCTGGCATGCAATGCCAAGAACCTGGAGCACCTCGACGTGTCCGGATGCTGGAGGATCACTGACTACGGGATCAGGTCTGAGGTCACTGTTTGGCATTCAATTGTTGATTGTGTCCATTGAATCGATTGCAGAAAAGTGGGAGAGTATTGCAAACTGTTGTCCACTCTGAAAGTGCTCGACTGCAGGGATGTCACCGAACAGAGCCTTTGCCTCCTGAGCCAGAAGGGCATTACCGTGGATGTGCTCCACACGAGTCAATCGCTCTACACTAAGGCCAACTATATTCGCCGATCGGTCTTTCAATTGCAGATCTAATCGTTTTGCAATAAACATTATAAAACCAGTTTCCGTACGATTCGTATACTAACTGTTGGCCTAAAATCAGTCACAAAAGGGAAGAATTTTTGATAATAAATGCAGAGTTTTATTACTATTATTATCGACATTGCATTGAATTATGTGATTGAATGGTGTCTTTGAATCAAATTAACCGCCGATTCCTAAATATAATTAATTTATTAATCGACAGTATTTTTCACTCCATCTGTATTGTGATTATAATTTGAATTAAACCCATTATTCGTATTCAATGAACACATTTTTCAATTACAAACCACAAAAATTCTTTTCGAATCGCTTTTATTTATTAATAAAAAACAAAATCGAATCTAAAATTAATTTTTGACATATATTTACTTTGAAATCCCGTTTCTATTGTACTCTAAACTGGTTGTGATAACTAATAAAACTTTTATAACCACTTCAAAGACCGAAAATCACAACTAATTTATTCGGTGCCCAACGGAAGAGTCGTTTGATTGGAGTCAATAAAATATATTCAAATTTATTCCAATAATTATTAGTTAATTCTGTTTCTGTCGCTCACACTTTAAAACACTTCTTAAATATGTTTTAATTTCTTGTTTCACAGGATATCAGCAAAAATTCAATTTTCGAATCTAAACCGAGAAAATTGATATAAATTGAAATAAAAATAATTATTGTATTCATACGAAACCTATATTCCAATCCGAAGCCGAGCCATGAATATTGCATGAAATGAATCCATCGCTTAATTGATGGCTATTCCGACTGATGCGCAAGCAATTAAAGATTGGAACCGGGCTAACCATCCGATTTGGCGCAACCAAGTGGCAAACCAGTCCACCACCCAATCCATTGCATGGTGAGTGCAAGTCAAGGTGGTCCGGATCACAATTCATATCCACAAAAAGAGAGAATACAATTGTTTTGGCCTTTTATCCGCCAACAAAGAAGCGGTGAATTCGGACATTGAATTGATTGCATTCATTACTAATGAATCATTAGTTACACAATGATTGTAAGCAATGAATGTTGACATCAATTAATTAACGGCTAATATTCTAATTGCCAGCAAATGGTTAACATTAATCATAAATAAGCGAACGATTAGAAGATATGAGGTATGAGTGGGGAAGAGCTGAGGGAGAGATACAATCAGCCCAATCGGTATCATATGGACGGTTGCCAGCAGTGTCGAGGCCATCAATTATCTCTAACAAGCTCAATTAGTTCAAATTATTTGAACCTATTAAAGCTTAACTGATAAGATTTACAACATTTATAAATTTAGTCGAATAATTGGTTTAAATTCTTTGGAAGATTCACATTATTCGCCGATTATCGCAGCTCATAGTGAAGGCGTTGAGCGCATCACGAATTGTGTGCCTATAGTGCGATACATATCGAAGAAATAGATCATTAGTTTTGGGAAAACAGATGAAGAACTGAACGAATTTGACAGAAAACACATTTGTTTGGATCAAATGTTTGGTTTGAGTGTCAATGAGTTCCTAAATATATTGAGCGATAAACCGATGAAATGACACAAAATATCTTTCAATGAATGATTTGCGAGATTCCGATCGCAAACAAATTATCTGTTGAATTGAGTTCTAATAAATTAGTTTTTATTTCATTTCTCAATTGTGAGCGAAATATTTAGACATTCTATCGGCTGATTGACTGAATATTATGTTTTAATTGCCAGATAATTGTGTCGAGACATCAAATGATATGCAGTTATGTCACAAAATAATTGTGATTACGATTGGAGACAATTAGCGAGTGATATGAACTACAGATATGTATTGAACGATCGCAACAGCGCTGACAACAGAACCGATCAGCCAATCGATGGAAGCCTTTCCCAGTTTGCCATTCCTTACAAAGCAGAACAAAGGCCTGACTTCTATGACTCGGATAATTAATTGCTAGGGAATTCCCGTGGCATAATTGCCATTGGAATGGCGTAATCGTGGCATTGCCAGCAAATAAAGAGCTAAATTTCCTCAAAATTTAATTCTTGACGACAAAAGGGATGTTTAGACAAATATATATTTTGTTATCGATTCGCGCGAATTATCTCTTTTGCTGATAAGAGAAGGGATGTGTTCAGAGTTGGCACAACTCGGCTGACCCGACCCTCGTCGCGCTATTGCTCGGACCAGTTGCCAAGTGATCAATGTTCCGGTGAACCCGATTCTTGTGGTCAGCTGTCAGTCGCACAGAATCGGAATCCCTTTGAAGGGTTGGTTTGCCTGCAAGTCGTGTTCACGTCATTAGTGAACGGCGACGAGAATCAGATGTTGTGACCGCATGTCCGTCGATACCAATTAATTAAGTGATTATCTCCTAAATGGTTCAGTAGTTGCCTCGTCTGTGGTCACCGATACTTAAGGACTCGTCCAGCAGTCGACCGCTCACTCCACCGCCGGTCTCACGTCGTCTCCCAATCGGATAGTTTGGTCTCAATCGGTGGCGAAGTCGTCGTCAAACCCATAAAAAATGTTACGAAATGCGAGTAATTCGGTGTCAAAGCTGTTGACCGCCAATAAGTGTTTGGCTTCGCATCGGTTGGCCGACGAAACGGTCTACTCGTTGGCCAAACATTTGGTCGGATTCAATGGCCACCGATTCTACGCATCGCTGAGCGCCTCCCACGAGATTCCCGAGAGTCTCAGATATGTGGAGGAGTCGGCCGACCCGTCGTTCTTCCATATGGTTGAGTACTTCTACCACAAGGGCTGGCAAGTGGTCGAGGACAAGCTGGTCGAGGAGTTCAAGGGCAAGCTGACCAGCGAAGAGAAGCGCAAGAAAGTGCGCGGATATCTCTCTATTCTGGGTCCCTGTCATGCGGTTCTGGAGGTGGCCTTTCCTCTGAAGCGCGACAATGGAGACTACGTGATGATCAACGGGTGGAGGGCTCAGCACAGCCACCATCGCCTCCCTTGCAAAGGAGGTAAGTCATGCTCTGACCGCCGCTGACTCGCAATCTGACCGTCGATTCCTTATCCGATGCCATTGAAGGCATTCGCTTCAGTACTGATGTCTGTCTGGACGAAGTCAAAGCCCTGTCGGCACTCATGACATTCAAGTGCGCTGTCGTTGACGTCCCGTTCGGCGGCGCCAAAGCTGGACTCAAAATAAACCCAAAAGAATTCAGTGACCACGAGTTGGAGAAAATCACACGAAATTTTGCTCTTCAGATATCAAAGAAGGGCTTCTTAGGACCCGGTATTGATGTGCCCGCACCCGACATGGGAACCGGTGAACGAGAGATGAGTTGGATTGCCGACACTTACGCCCAGACCATCGGCCACACAGACCTCAACTCTCACGCGTGCATTACAGGCAAACCCATTAACCAAGGTGGAATTCACGGCAGGATTTCGGCCACCGGACGAGTAAGACATTGCCTGTCCGTAGCTTTGATAGTCATATTTGATACCTAGACTCGAGACTTACATAAGTGAAGACATTTCATATCGCAATGACTTTCCTTAGCAATGATTAGATATATGACCATTGATTACAAATGCTAAGGAAGTTTTGTTTTCCAATGAAAGGGTGTTTTTCATGGAATCGATAACTTCATAAACGAGGCCTCATTCATGTCGATCATTGGCAACACTCCCGGATGGGGAGACAAGACGTTCATAATCCAAGGCTTCGGCAATGTTGGCCTTCACTCGATGCGATACCTAAACAGAGCCGGCGGTCGGTGTATAGGCGTTATCGAAAGGGACGGAAGTATTTACAATCCGGATGGCATTGACCCCAAAGAGCTAGAAGAGTACAAGATTAACAATGGAACCATTGTCGGCTTCCCCAATGCCCAGGCATACACCGGCGAGTCGTTGATGTATGAGAAGTGCGATATTCTGGTGCCGGCGGCGACCGAAAAGGTGATCCACAAAGACAATGCGGCCAAACTTCAGTGCAAAGTATGTCCAGACACTGATTGTGATTGCGATTGTGGTGACACTAACAGATAATTGCCATCAGATAATAGCCGAAGCAGCTAACGGACCGACCACTCCCGCTGCCGACAAAATATTACTCGAACGCAATATTCTAATTATTCCCGATTTGTATATAAACGCCGGCGGAGTCACAGTTTCCTACTTCGAGTGGCTTAAGAACCTGAATCACGTCAGTTACGGACGTTTGCTCTTCAAATACGAGCGCGACTCCAACTATCACTTATTGGGTGCGGTCTGCGGTCACCTCATAGGCCACTGAACCACTTGATTGACTGATATCTTATTGCAGAGAGCGTTCAGGAATCTCTGGAAAGACGGTTCGGCAAAGCGGGCGGTCGTATTCCGGTAGTGCCGAGCGAGGCTTTCCAGAAGAAGATATCGGGCGCTTCCGAGAAGGACATTGTCCACTCGGGTCTCGACTATACAATGGAACGCTCGGCGCGGGTATGCATTGCTATCAATGTCTGATTCAATTGATAAACTGATTGATTGTTGGGTTTGACAGCAAATAATGAGAACAGCGATGAAATACAACTTAGGCCTCGACCTGAGAACCGCCGCTTACGTGAACTCAATCGAGAAGATCTACAACACGTACAAAGAGGCCGGACTGACGTTCACATAAGTGGCGCTCGTTTGCTATCTTACGCTTTGATTTGCAACTCTTTCGTATATAATATTATAAATCAATTTATTATAATCTATAATATAATTAACGCTTTAAAACGCGATGTCATTATCGCTCACCGAAACAAATCAGATAAGAGATAATCGCCAATAGATTAGTGAAACAAATGTTAAACAAATTCTAATATATTCCTTAAAATGTTGTCTCAAATAGTATTAAGTGTTAACACATTTTCCTTTCCGTCAAAACAAATGCCATTTTCAGTCATTTTATGGACAGTTTTAAAGTTTATTTAAAGATTTTACGAATCAAATACTTTCGGGAATCAAATCATGACTTTCTTTACAGTATTCTATGCATTCATTCATTCACTCACATATCGGTATATCGATTGATATACCGATACGACTAAACCAATAATAATAATAAAGCAATATTACGAGAATTGCTTTACTTTACTCAGTCTTTGGGTCGCTCTTCGTTGATCACCCATTTGGGGTCAGTCATAGTGAGCTCAGAGCGCGGACCGATCAGAACGACGCCCGAGTGAAGCGTTCCCTCCGACAGATACCTGAAATGATTGTTTTGCCATTCAATTTGAGATTTCAATAAACTTTTGTTGACGTTTAAGAGTTAACGCATTGCTCACCGTTTGGCCACTTCTTCGATGTCTGCTTTGGTCACATCCAATAAACTCATTCGGTAGTCGTGTCTCATTTGGTCTGTGATTCCATTGGCAAAGAACTCGAGTCCGACATCGCTGGGCATAACGGGAGAGTCCACCTCTTGGAATGTCGACAGCTTTGCCTCATCGACCTCCACATCGGTGTAATTGCTCGGATCGGACAGCCATTCGGCCGAACCCTTGAATGCCTCAATGGTTTGGTTGACGTGTGGGTCGCGATAGGAGTAGTAGTTGAAGACACCGCCTCTGCTCAGAACAGCCCCTCCGCCATACGCTCCGCCCTTTTCTCTGATCTCTCGGTGAAGATATTTGGCAGACACTAGTTTGGAGGCAATCTTGAGTTTAGCATGGTCCTGGTGGGTGAACGGCGCACAGAACACAGATTTTCCCAAATAATTGACTCCAAAGGGTAAGACATTGTGTTCATTGAGGTTCGATTCGATGGCAGGAATTTCAGACACCGAGCAAACTTGGTTTGTACTGGGGATTTGACTCGTTTTGTTTATCGACTTAACAAAGTTTTCGACGATCTGAAGGGTCGGCCTTATAGTGGGCGCCTCCCCGTTGACGGCACATCGGAGTGACTCCGCATTCAATAGCAAAGATGAAATGGTTTTCAGTTTTTCCACAACGGGTTCGCAACTGTCTAACGAAGCCATTTGACGGAAATGGGAGACCGACGACAAACCACTGGTCAGTTCCCTGAATTTGAATGCGCCGCCGAGTGATGCGGCCGATCGGTTCATGGCGTACCGATGGCCGCTACGGACAATGCTGGTGGACATCTCTGCCGAAGACATTTTGATGAGTTGCAGCAAATAATCCAAATCGTCATCGAATCTGATTTCGTTGAACAAATCAGTCCATAGTTTGAACATTTGCAAGATATTCCTCTCTAAACAACACGAGCCGATCACAAGACCTCTTTCGTAGAGATCAAACTGCGAGGGATGGTCTGCGCAATGGACAGACACATCGAGACCGCCAGTTCTCATATTGATTTCCTGGTCGAGTTGGTAGCGATCCATTCTTCCGGCGCCCAATTTGGTCACCACTTGGCTGAAGAGAGGCAGATATGGGACCAAATCTTTTGGGAAATCGTTCTTCAATTTGAGAATTGCACAGAAATGTGTGATTCCGTTAGTCGGCTGAGCGCTCCACTGAATGGGCACTTCTCCTACTTTAATGGTCTCAATGTTTGTGGCGTCAAATCGACGCGAAATGTCCTCTTTTACGCTAAGAGTGGGTAAAAGAGATGCATCTTCTGGTTTCTTCTGTAGTCTCTCCAATTCCAAGCCATCCTCATAAATCTGTTTCAGGTCTTCTCTTGACAATTCGGATAATTTTTCTTTGAGAAGATTTTCTTCTTTAGTCTTGAGATTCTTCTCATAGTTGTCGGACGGACTCATTTCAAGAATCAATTGATGCTTATTCGAAGTGAAATACTGTTTGATTTTTTGTTGCAATAGTTTTGGGTTTTTCTTCATCTCTTGGCGAAATTTATTGACATGCTCATTGACCCGAAGCCCTTGGACGGGATCGCCGTCCTGTACCCAAAGCGGATTGATAGCCATGGCCAGACCCAAACCATAATTGTTGACCTGGCGTTTTGTACTGAGTTCTATTCTGTGAAGTACCGCTTCGACTCTTTCTTGAGGAAAGCCATCGCTGATTGCATTCTGGAGTGCGGTCTCGATTGCTGTCTTCACTAAATTGATTTGGTTTTTAGCGATTCCTTGCAAACCAATCGAAAAGAATGACTGCTTTATATAATTAGCGAAACCACTGTTCGGACTGTAATCAGAGCCCAAACCCGACTCAATGAGCGCTTGAAATAGAGGAGCATTGGGTCCGTCCATTAGGAGGTTGCACAGGATGGCCAACGTGAAAGTCTCGTGGGTGTCGGTTATGTCTTCCAACAAATAGCTGACACTAACTGTCGTTTGTTTATCAGGGAAAGGTGCCATAGGGTCGGGCTGGCACTCTAGGCTCTTGGTCACAGGCGCTGACCACTTGCTTTGTCTAGTTATTTCTGTCGCTTTCTTCAGCTCGTCGTTTCGTTCAAAACGACTCAGAACCTTGTCATCAATGAAAGCCAAATGATTTTCGAGGGCGAAATTTCCGTAAGTGATGAATCTTTTCAATACGAATAGGATTATCGAAATGGATTTGTATTTAAAGAGTCGGTGGCAAACATACAAACCTGGCATTACTCGGGTGATAGTGTTGTTCGTGAAATTGTTTCAATTGTTCGTATGACAGACTAGGAATGGCGAGCGGATCTCCACCCGACTCGTAGGCATATGTCGTGGACGGGAGGATATGGTTGTGAGTGCTTCGGGAGTATAGGGCCGACGGACTGGACTGGTGTTGACAATAATTACTTATTGATAACACAATTTAATTACTCACAAAAACTCCTTTCATTTCATTGAAAACAACGCCTTTGAAGATAATCTCCGAGTTTGGGTCGTCCACTGTCTGGTGCTCTAAACGCCAGCCCTCCTGTCGGAAGTCTATGGCCTGAAGTCGTGGGAAGAAGACCGCATCCAAATAAATGGACATCAAATTGTAAAAGTCTTTGGGGTTCTGAGTGCAGAACGGATAGCAAGTGTTGTCGGGACTCGTGAACGCGTTCATGAAAGTGGCCAAAGAGCGGTTCAACATCTTCATGAACGGGTCGCGCACCGGGTACTGCTCGGAGCCGCACAGAGCGAGGTGCTCGAGGATGTGCGCCACTCCAGTGTCATCCTTCGGGGTTGTCCTCAGAGTGACGGCGAATAGGTTAGTGTTGTCCTCCCTGTGCAGGTGAAGATGTTGTGCTCCTGTCCTCACGTGATTCAACACATAAGTGGTCAGACAGAGTTCGGGAATGTCTTCCACGGCTTGCACTTCATATCCATGCAACCGATCGCCACTTTTCAATGGTTTGCTGTCCGACAGTGGCGCCGAAGACACCGATAAATAACTTTTCCGATTCAAGTTTACAGACTTTGAACGACAAACATGTCTAAAGTGAAGTACAGACACGAGTGAGAACCGGAATGGCATCCAAGGGTGACATACCTGCCAGCGGTCACAGCTCTGGTCAGCGCCGCACGTGTTGACCACATTTTGCAATTCAGTCACACAATTGCCTCATATTTTTCAAAGCCTTATGTAATAAACAAAGCGATGCCTTCCTTAGAGATGGCGTTCAGCGCACACGACATGCACTCTGACTCTGAGCTCTCGTCGAGTGAATATGGGCTGAATCGAGGAGAGGAGAGGAGAGGAGCCGTCAAACAGCGAAACAGCGAAACAGTCAGTCACTGCTAACCTGTGCTCTCACTGCGAGCCCACTCTCGCTGTTCGCCTCTCTCTCCCTCTCTCTCTCTCTCATCCACTCTCCAAAACTTCGGTCCCAAGTTTGGTCGACTTTGACAACTTGTCTAAAGTGTGGCATATTGTGCACAACGGCGCGGACCTGTCATCGCAGTGACATGAGCTAGGTGCTCCAAGTGCTTGGGCTCAGTGACCGAGTCAGTCAGCTCTTATATAATTGGGTTCGCCTACTCATCAAACACTGGATCACTTATCCCAAGGATGACTGTCTTAGAAGACTTATGGTTATCAGCTGTGATGACCAGATGTGAGTGAAGCCGATGACCAGAGTTTACGATATGAGTTGCCATAAAGTGGAAAGTGATCGGTGGCGGCAAAAGCAGTGCCACAACCACAACAAGAGCAAGATATATCCCAGAAGAAATAACCTGCTCAATCGGACTGATTGCAGCAAGATCAAGCTCCTGCCTGAGGATAGAAATAGATCCAAGAATAGTGGTCAAGTGGTGCCAACGTTTACGATTGGCAATGTCCTCGTCTGGAGCCCAATACTGATCCCACTGATACTCCAGTCTCTGGCCGTGCCTGCAGTCGGAGGTAAGTCTGGTTGGGAATCGTTGGGAATCAGCGAACGACTCGGTCTCGACTCGACTCGAGTGCCGGCTCTGCACTGGTTGTGCATTAATAGTTGAGCTGATCTTATCATTACTTAAGGCAGTCTCGCATTACTCGGTCGCCAACTCTCGACTCTGTGTTTTGCATTCCTATATAATTAGTGTTTCCCTTCGTCGGCCCCTTCGCTCGGCCCTCCTTTCATCGGAGAGCAGTGCAGTTCAGTTCGGAGCGCCTCAAGCCTTAAAAGAACAAAAATCTCTTTCTGCCAGAACTTAACTTAAGTCCATTAAATCTTATAGTTTTAAGTAATCAACTGCACAGCTGTGGGCCTCAGTAGAAACTACTATTTACTTTAGTGTACATACAATACAATGCAGTTATGACTCTATAATGGCAGTGATGCCGGTCAGGCCAGTCACTGGCAGTCAGCCCC
>JAQGBE010000893.1:0-13852 GCA_034698225.1 Scheloribates latipes | reverse complement strand
GCATTGGTGGCATTGGTGGCTTGACATTGGTGGTTTGAGCGGTGGCGGAAAAAATTAAAATGTAAAATTTATTCAGCTAGAATAACTAATTTTGATTTTGACTGGAATTTCGTGACACGAGTGCGCGCTGGGAGTGAGTTAGGTCTATAAGGTTTATGCCTACGATCGGCGATATTAGTCATCGGAACTCACATTACGATTATTGGCAGCCATCGACATCACCTCCGCTAACCTCACACAACATTCTCATACATCTCATACATAATCCAAACCTAACTCCGAGGCCATTGATGTGGAAACAGAGCGCAAAAGGGATTTCACTATTGGCTCAAAGCTCAGAGCGAATGCACAACTTTTTGGGCAAAGAGTTTACTATAAAATAACAAAGAATTTAATGAATAATATATTTGACACAAAAGACAACCGATTCTCATGTCGTGTGACATCTCTTTTGTAAATTCATTTCTTGGGCTCCAAAGTGGAGAATAAAAGTTGTTTAACATTTATGACCCAAAGGTTATTAACCAATAGTTTGTAAGCAAAGCCAATGCGATGGCAGAAGAAAATCCCCGAACATTTACGACAGATTTGAAGACTCAGCAACTATTCGACGATCGAATGTATTTCTTTTGCAAAGAATATTTGAAGAATTTGAAGAAGAGTTTAGACAGTAATGCACACTTAGAGCCAGTGCCAGGTTCTTATTGCTTTTTTATGCACTTGGAATCTGGTAATTTATCTGTCTTAAAAGTGTCTGGCACATCGCACATAGCACATCCTCATCTGACACATCCTGTTCCATCTCCTCATCGCTATCGATCCCCATTGTGAGTCAAAACCATAATTATTCAAATTTGTGTTACCATTTGCGACGAGTTCTTTGGTTTAGTGTAGATCTTCGATGCCGTCAGTCGTGTGTTGGCTATGGGTTTGGTTTGAGGCGAGAAAATAGGAAAAAATAGATTAGAAAGAGATTTATTGAGTGGACGCCAAATGAATGGTTTGGCGAAGAATAATAAAAGAGTGAATCGGTGTTAGTGTTTGACAGACACTCACTGACAGACTCGACGATTTCAATTAGCAAAACGCCGTCCTGTAAGTCAGTGGTCAGGTCGGCAATGCATCGGTTGGGGCCGGCGTTGAGCTTCGGGTTCGATACTGATATCGATTTAGTTAAGTTGCTGTTCGTCGCCCTCCTCTCCAGATAATGATTGGCCCAACACGTGTAAATCTGTTTATTGTCGGAGAGAGAAAATATTCAAAAATTAAATTCGAGTTTTGAAAAATCATTTTTGCGAACCGAATGCTTCGCGTATCGTCTTATCGACGAAAATAGTTTAGCGGCGAAACAAAAGTATTATTTAATGCTCTAATGAATGGCAATTCGCGACTTAAATAGTTTGGCGTCGGATATAAATAAATGGATGGAAAGGCAGCCAAACATTTGTTAGTTTCATATATTTCGCAAAGACTTTCTATTAATTTAATACTTAAGGCATTTAATGCGCGCTTAAAATAAAGTCTAACTCTATTTCCTCAAGAGTTAAGTGGTTTGGCAGAGGACTAGTTGGCCAAAGAGGGCAGAGATGGTGAAGGGAGGGAGAGGTTAGCCCTGACAGAGAAACACATGATATAAGAGCGCACAGAGAAGTGAGCGATGGGTGACTAGACTGCACACACAATGTTTCATATTTTGCATTCACATAACCCCCGGAGTGAAGTCATTGCACACAATATTTTAGACATTCATCGATCGTTAAGAATAATTAGTTTTAAAACCTTTATTATCGACTGTTTCTGTTTGAGAATATCGATCGAACTCTGGAGTGATTTGCAATCCATGGCTTCGTTTGACACCACTTAACGGCAACGGTTGAGCACAAGAGTCACAGAATATCGCAAATTAAACAGAAATAAAAATATTCCGATAATTTGAATATATATTAAATCAATGGATTCATTGAAATTCAAACATAAATCAATTGAAATCAAATACTGTTTGGATTCGGATTTGTTTGGCGAATAAAATATTCGATAAGAAATCGATGAAAAACTCTTTGAAGAACGGGAACCGATTGGAAGTCAACGAATGTTTTGACTTAAGATTTTCTTTTTTCCTTATTCTGAATATTATTTTACTGAAGAGTTACTGAAGAGTTCACAGATTTTCAAGATTTTAATTATGAAACGAAACGACGTTTAAATCGCATCTGAGAAGAGGCATAAGTCAAACGACGAACAACTGATGCAAAGAAGAGGAGATTGACTGCTCTTTACTCAAGTTTTGATCTCATTTCTGGTCTTCTCCTTCTCCTCCGCTCCGTTCGTGTGCTCGCCTTTGATGCTATATTTGTCTCCATGTGGGACATGTGCTGTGGCTCTGGCAGAGTGTGAGCCCAAGAAGTGCCCAAACCTTTCATATTAGTCGTGCGAAGAGTAGGCAGACATGAGATTGACTGAAGCAGAGCACGTGTAACGTCGCTGCGGGAGATGAGGCCTGGGATGAGCTATGAGGCCAATCAAACCGATGTCTCTAACGATCGGCATAACTGCATAACTGACTCCAACTCCAGAATAAGACAAAACTGCACTTTCGCTGACTTTAGTAAACAAATAGATTGTGATTGGGATCGGAGTCGGTGTTTGGCGTTTGGACTCAAATAGTTTGCACTGTATTTGAGTACTTCTTCGATGGTTTGCACCAAACAAACAGATTATATAAACTGAGACTAATATAAACTGTTTAATGACATGAGGAATAGGAACACAGAAATATGACTTTCAATGCAAATGTCAGTCACTTTGGACTCCGAAGTAATTGAATGCGAGTTAAAAGTAATTTGAAATTAGAGAAAATAATGGATTTAATGAGCGATCAGTTTTGCGTAAATGAATAGCAGTTAAGGTCGTCAGTGATAGCGAGTAATTGGCATCAAATTGAATGTCTGTCAGCGCACCAGTGCTTACCTCTAATGTTGTTTTGACTCTGAAATGATTTGCTTGATTATCATTACTGCCATAATCTTGATTAACAATAGCAAAGCCTACCGTCTCTACCAATGCCATCGTCTCTACTGCTGTGATGGCTGTAAATAATTGTTGCGAAGGTTCGGTTGCATTAGAGGCGACACAAAAGACGAGTTTATATCGAGTGATAAACTCAGTCTCTGTTTTATAGTGCGGTTAAACTGTTAGTAAAACTTTTACCGCAAACCGAGCTCTGGAGTAGTCATTCAGATCGAGAGCAATAAAACTTTTGTCGACAAAAAGTGTTCAAAACGTAACATAACATCAAAACGTGTGACAAATGATTGTTAGAGAAAACAATTGTCGAAAGTATCGCCAAATGATGGACTGTTTGAGCACAAGTGAAATAATAGCCAGACTCACACTAACACTAACACCGAAGTGAGTGAATAACGCGGAACTCAGAGCCAGTGCTGGCCATTGATGTGACTGAAGGTATTGCTAACGAGTTTGTTAAGTGAAATGATGTGTTGGATGAGTCGCTTGCGATAGGATAGGTCTGATAGGATGTGCCGACTCTCCACTCATTACTGCATTATATGTAACGGCGGTTTAGTTCGCAATTTGTATTGAAAATTATAGCCCACAGACACTACTTGTTATACAACGAGTCTGAAGAAATTGGGAATTAGGAGGAGGTGGGGAGACAGGGATGGCATGGATGGCAAACGAGACTCGCATCCACTCGACTCGGCTTCACATTGAAAGTCTGAAAAGATTTTTCCATATAATAAATTTCGGGCTGACTCTGACCTAATCGTTCGTAGAGTAATGTATGAGATGTGACGACATGTGAATGAGTGCTCCGATAGAGGAGAGGACAGGAGGAGAGGTGGAGATGGAGTGATGGAGAGAGAGCTGCGAGAGTCAGTCAATACAATGGCAGCGATAAATGTCGGCGAAGAATCACAACTCATTGAACATGAGGGCAGAGAATCAGTAGTAATAAGTTGGGCCTAAGTAGTGCTGAGCGGACTCAAGGAGACAACAATAGCGTCTTCATTGAGGATTCGTCGCCCATTGTTAGACCACTCGTGTGTCTCACATGTGAGCCAATGTGAGTGCACACAGATGTCGACAATTGCCATCAAATGATGAGGAAATGCAATATTCTGTACTACAAAGGCATCGATGGTTTACAACTGTCTTTTGTGCTCAACTTAACGCTCATCTGATTCTTATCGATACCTATTATTGGCGTTAATATCATATTTGTTACAAAAATCTAATGAAAAATTGCATTATTTGTTAAATTGTTAATAACTCGGATATAGTGTTGGACTTTCGCTTCATGATTCACAACTCGATGAATGCGAATAACATTTGTTTTCGCAGAATTGATTGCTTTCTCTTCGGTCTCTATTTTCCATACGTTTCGACAAAATTTATTCGAAGTCAACGACTATTTTTGGAGTCTATCAAAGGGTAAAGAACTCTGCGAACGATGTGTTCGGGGATAGACATCATTAGCTAATAATAGGAAAGCTGTTCGACGCTATTACAACATCTATGACCACGATATTCACAAGTGATTTATTCAAACAAAAATAGTGACACTTTATCGGACCTAATCCGAAGTCAAGCTGTGATTGATTAACTTTTTTAGACAATTGAACTGATAAAGCGTTTTCATCGATTCCAGTCATTTCAGGTCCAAAAATGCTTTTCGTTTTCTACACCAGAAATGTTGTGTAATTTTGATGGCAAAAGGCATTCGCAAACCGTGAGCCCAATAATATAATAGACTCTCTCCTCAAGTCCTAAACTAAAGTGTATTTTTGCGTTCACTCTGTTTATCGAATCATAAAAAATGAAAAATATTTTTTGTCACATAAAAGGCAAACATTAGAAAATCGTTTCAATAGATATATAAAAAGTGGTTCGAAAGACATTGTCAGTCATCCATGAAAATCAAAATATATACCGATATTCCGGTATAGATATAGATATTGAGCATCAGTTTTGTAAGTTATTGGACGTAACATCTGTCTCAGTGTCGACTCATTCGCTCGTTTTCTTTTCTAACAACTCTTTTATTACTCTAAACTTGGGATAAATTATTGGATAAATAAATTTTAATGAATTCTTTGAATTCCAATATATTGTGATATACTGTGTAACAGAGGCTTACGTCTCATCGGTTTGGGAATTGAATGACTAAATTGTGTGCATAAACAGAGGACTTAAGTGATCGGCTGATAGACATCAGCATCGACTGTGCATTGCTATACACAAACCATTTTATGGTCAAATTCCTCAATAGGTTTGCGTTGTGAGTCACGCCAGCACTGGGTGTAGGGCTGTAGGCCCTGTGCAAGTAGGTTGGATGGATGCCTGTGCTCTATGTGTGGCGATGCCAGGGATGCCGACACTACTGCCTCATGTATATGAATGGCGACTGAAGTGCTCTAACAGTTAAGCCATTGTATCGAATAATTCAAAGCCAAACGGGAGAAATGAAATTGAATGACTCAACCGAGCAAGAGATAGGATGAGGCCGAGGATCTGCTCCGATGAAGATCGAGATGCGGAGCATTGGATGGCTGTGCGGGGCTATGGAAATGAGTATTGCAGAGAAGTGATGACCCGAAAGTGAAAATAGAAAATATCCACTTAAGGGGAGTCACGACTCGGATCGGGAGTGCGATCGAAGACAATCTACAACTCATTGCGAAAGAGCTATGATTCAGTCGACTGACTGCCGTAAGTCAAGTCAGCAATTGGTCTATAATTTAAATATTAATGATAAGATTGTCAGCCGTTGAAGAGCAGAGTAAATTGGCCTCAAATAACTACAAGATAACATTCTAAATGAATATAATGGCGTTGGCGCTTCTTATGCTTGTTTGGAGTTTGTATTCTTGGCACTGTTATGTGCCATAATTATATCCTGATTATTATCAACAACATGTTTATATGTTTATCACTTTTATTTTAGACTTAAAATTTTTTGTTTATATTTATTTAGTGATAAATGTTTTAAACGAATTTTTAGTCAGACATGAACACCGAGTGATCCACTGAATCGAGACATCGCACACAACCCTAAACGCAAGCGATTGAGTCACTGAGCGATTGAACAGAATATTAGAGGGGAAGAGAGGGTCGGCAGAGAGGGATCGGGAGGAAAGAGATTACGTGATGGCTCTTTAATTGGTTCAAAATTGACAATTCTCTCTCTCGGCTGACGTCTGCCACAGATTGGGTCGATTCGGAAAGGAATAACATTATTCTCAGATGAGTTGAGTGTCAGTGTTGTATAAAAATTTTATTTATGCGTGAATTTACACGAAAAGGCAGAACACAGTGTTTGCCATGTCTTCGATGCCATACATTTTTGCTGAAATATTACTCGATTGGGAATTCAGTGCGAGATATGATTACCACCAGAAAGACAGGAGAGACAGGACAGGACATGATCTCATTGATGGCCAACACATTCGCAGACACAACACAACACAACACACACTACACAACAACACATTGAAAGACAGCGAAAGTAAAAATCAGATCAATAGAGGCGAGGAATAAGTTATTGAGAGGAATGGTTGCGTACGGTTGGGGACGAACTCATCTGTCTTTCGTCTCTTTTCTTGTTTTGCTTCACTTCACGCGATATAAGAGTTATTAGAGTGAAAACAATAAAGAAGAATGAATTAGAAATGGAATCGGAATACCGTTTTTGGCTATGTTTGAGCTCTGATTCTAATCCTCGGTATTAAATACATATATTCTTTTATTTATTGCCGATTAGAAGCAATCATTGCATCGGTTCGGCAGCCTTTGGCCTCCAAGAGAGGTCTGAAACGCGAAAGTTATTTGACTGGAGGCTAATTAACATAAATAATTTTAATATTCATATAATTGAGCGCCGATTAGTGTAATGCAGAGTATTATATAAAAATTGGAATAATATTAATTTTGCTTTTGCTGGCACTTCATCGCCAGAGATGGCAAGACGTTTGTGAGCTCTGCCAATACCACACACCAGGTCTGGCACTCCATGTCTGGCAACTCACTGCCAGCGATGAGTCGATTAGTCGTCAGACAAATTGACAAAATTCGACACTTAATTCAATTATCGAACTACTGCTCGGGTTCATTGACAATCGCTAATTGCGAATTCAAGTACTTTGAGAGAGATAAGCATTCAGCATGGTCAAAATAGGACAATATTTTGGTGATCATCCCTGGGCTGAACCGCAATATTTACATTGGATATAATTGCCGACAATTTATCCCTTTATTCGTAGCGATAATTGCAGTGAAATTTTTGTTTCTCTGTTTACGTTCTGTGCGTTTTGTGGGGTTGGGTTCGGTTGGGGTCAACACGAAAGTCATTTCTATTATGCGATACCAGAGAAGCACTTCTTTTGGCTATAATGTTATGCATTGCCAGCAAAAGCAGTTAATTATATTAATACGAGTCGAAAGACTTCCTCAAAAACAATAACCAAATTATATGTTTCGCTCGAAATTATTAATTTGCGTTCCGAAAGAAAGCGCCGTTCGTTTGCATTCTCTGTAATTTGTTTTCACTGGAAATATAGTATTCGTTCGGAAAAAATAATTTCTTAATAATAATTAATAACAATGAACTGCCAGTAATCGGTCTGTTTATGCAATTTGTCTTCGGATGAGTTGCGCTAATGTCTGAAGAGTGGGTCTAATTTGGTCAGAATGTGATTGTGATGGGTGTTCTCATAATTCTATTATTTATGCTAATATTTTTTCAGATTCAGCCAATTTATTCGACCAGTGTTTGGCTCATAACATCATTGCCATAAATAGTGAGTGCATTCACACAACTTTATGGCCAAACGATGCGAAATGCAGTCCAATAATAATTTAGTGAAAAAACTCTTTGGTCACAAATACCTTGGAAGAGGTGCACAACCATTAGCATCAATCACGAGTGACATTATTAATAACTCATTACAAACTAATGGCGATTTAGATTCGGTCTCAGATATAAATTTGTCTAATAAGGGGACCTTCGAGTGATATAATTATAGGGTGTCTGAGGTATGCCAACACCTAATATTAATAATCTAGCACGATTTGAGCACACTTTTAGAGCTCAACATTTTTAGCTAAATTGTATTAAACTTTTAAACTTTCAAAAGTGACAATTTGTAGGACACTGTCAGCTGAAAGGTTAAGAAAATGTTGTTTCCGTTTCGCCACATCTCTGGTGAGACCATAACAGAGCGAACAACGAGTGTTATTCAAACTGGTGTTCACTCAACGGCACTCATATTAAATATTTAAATTAAGTCGGATTTTACTCCAGAGAGAGACTGACTCTTGAATTCAGAGAATTTTAAATGAAAAATACTATTCAAACGATTCATTATTTATAAGACGTAAGGAATAGGGATTCAGCCCTGGCTTAACACTCTGTTTAGACTACAGACTTGTTTGAGCAACCATTCAAGTGACATGAATAGAGTGAGCAAGGTGAACTGGGTCTCTATTGACGGGTGAACAATACTGACTAGACATGCAACATGCTTAATTTAAAACAGGTTCACAGACAGCGACAGTTTTATTGCTATGAGCACGACATGATTTACAACGATTGTTTGATAATACTCTAGGTTATAATAATGAATTTACCTTTAACAAGTAGCAGGAAAGTTTGGTGTAGTCTTTACTAGGAAGTTTGCATCCAAACTGACAAAACTGTTGGCCAACCATTGCTAATGACTGGCTTGAAATGTGTGCCACAATTGCAAAACGAAAAGTGGAAGAAAATTATTAACAATTATTATTTTGTTGATATTTCTTCAACACATTTACACAAATCGCTAAATCTCTTTATCGCGAGATCGCTATCATTGGCTGTCAGACACAATCGAGATGTGCCTCATGTCTGAGCCTCACGCCAGAGCTGAGCTGAGCTGAGCAGTGCAGTGCTGTCTCTGTCTGTGTGTCTTAGCCAAGGTGAGGTGATCTGTGATCTGTGTTGACAGCACACCAGTTATGCGGGTTAGCATTGAAGGTGAGCTAATTGAGGGCTGATTTGCCGGTTAATAACAGCTTTGATTCGAGAGATTGAATTCAACTATTGATTGATAGCTCAAAGTTGAAGGACAGTCGGTCTGTGATTAAGTGATTGCAAACAATAATAAGTGAAATAAAAATTAGACAAAACTTATAATTTAATAATAATCGGGTATAGAATCTGAGAAACGAGTAATAACTGGTTTTGTAGTCGTATTTCCTTCAGAAAAAAAAACGTTAAATCGATTTCAATTTACGCCTGTCTTTCGCTAAGGAAACGGAATTTCTAATAAATATTTACTCGAAATTCGTTTGTAATTTATTTTTTTTTCAGACAAAAAATTATATTTCAATTCAAATAAAAACTATTTTCATATAAATGTTGCGTAAAGTCAAACATAAATTACTTTTTGGAGTTCAAAGTCTTTGCCATAGAAAGAGAACGACTTCTCTCCTAATTTTTATTTAGCAAATAAATGAGCATGGAGATAAGTTATTCGCTGCTGGACTCCGAATATTGATTCGAATATTTCTGAATTATTCAGACTCTTTTTGGTAACAGTTTCGCTACAAAACTCAACATTCATTAAAAGAGGCGATGATTTATGGCTTATGTCAGTTGTTATATACAGTAAGACATTATTGTTTGCGATTATCATCTCTTCTCTGCTCTGCTCTCATCTCTTCGCTTATTATTTCAATTTTCACTTTTGTATTGTTTTGTTTGCAACGATTCTGTTATTCATTGGAGAACAACATAAATGAGAATAACATTTGGATTAGAATAACAACGACTCGAGCCGTCGAAGGAGAGTAAAGACGGGCCAAAACGGAAATAAAATAATTGTTTATTCGCTTTCATAGAAGCAATGAAAAGAAAATTAGCTTCGAATCAATTATTCAAAACTATTCTCTCGAATATCGTGTTTATCGCCGTCAGAGCGAACACTGGGAACAGTGTTCCCCGACTTGGAAGGCATAACCCCTGTAATGCAATTGTATGTATGGGTCACTACTGTTGGATGCGTTGAACGAAAGCCGTCTTTCGCTCAGCACTTCAAGTCTGAGGGGAAATCAGAGTCGCATTGTTGCCAATGAAAACTGTTTACACATCTTTTCGATGCCCGCGACGTCTTATCCAATGTCAGACTCAGACTCAGTCTGTGCTCTGATTTGAGTCGATAGTCAACTGCCAGACGACCGCCACTATTGACCCAAAGACTGGTCTATAAGTTAATTAGATTGCGATCCGAAAGACTGAAATATCACTGAAATATCATATCAGTTATGCTTTTCATATATCACGTGAAAAGTGATTCTCAAAACGAGAGCCAAATCAATGTCAGAATAGATAATCCAAAACGAAATAAGGCATCGAAAACATTGATTGAAAGTCAGGAGAAGTGGAGAACTGGTCTCTAATCAGGAATTATAAGCGAATTGAAGCCAATATTGGTCTGCGAGAGGAGGAGGAAGTCGTCGTTCATGAGTGCGATCGCAATATTTTTGTTACCTTATATTGCAATTGATTTTGTCTGCGAAAGTGGTTCAGGCATTGGATGTATTGGATGTGCGGCTGATTGAAGACATAAACCAAAAGCAGAGCCACTCTTAGCTCGGATTATATTGGGCTCGGCTTTGGCACTAAAGTATCCAAACGTTCTTAACTTGATTTTAGCACTTAATTAGTTTCTACTCGGCATTCCTATCTCCAAAAGTATAAGATGTAATGGAAATTAGTCCAAGCAATGGAGGCAATGGAGGGGAGGGCCGACACCGGCTATATTGGGTTAGCTCTGACTCTCAGCTAATTCACAGTGAAAACACATTAATTGCTTATAAGAATTAAAGCCTTCGTCTCGACTCGACTCCACTTATAACCGAAAATGGTTTTTGTCTTACAATTTCTGCGATAGCTCTGCGTTTAGACTCATTTGTAGTGAACTATTGTCTCGAGTGAGCGACGAATAAAAGGAAGATAAAAGTGAAAGAAAAAACATTAAAACAGTGGTAAAGGAATCTTAGAGTGGAGTCACTGATAGCGATGCCACCGCTTGTAATGAATGGATAGCAAGTAAAACCTATCTGACGATCATTTGAGAGCATTTACTGCTTAAATAAAGATAAATGACCGAAATCAGACACTTTTAAGCGCACGGAAAAAACATACGAAACAACAACAATAAACCGAAGCCATCGGACAATAACCGGCATTTTCGGCACTGTTTTTGTCGATTCCGGCAATAAATGAAATAAACTGTGGCTTCGCTTTGGCTGTCCTAACGGTTCGGTTCGGTTCGGATCTATCACTCATTCCTTAGGCAAATACCGACTTTTGAATAGAGCAGTCGATTAGATAAATAAGTATTGAGAGAAAGACATAGACATAGAGGAAGACAGAGACAGAGCCCGGCATTCAATCGACGAGATTGAGCCGAGACTTCACTTCACTAGTGGTGCCAATGATAAATGTATTGCATCTTATTTTTAAACTCAATTTCACTCAGAAAAACATTTTTCTTTGAATACTTAATGCAATAAAAGTCTTCAAATAAATTATTGAATCCGAGATTGAGATTGTTTTTGGTTTGGCATTGAATATAAACTATCGAAGGAATAAATCGCTTGAATCGACTCATTATTCTTGTGTGGGTAGGAATAAAACAATTTTCAAATGATTGCGTCGAATGGAGAAAATGTTGTTTTTATGAACAAAAAGAAATAGTTTTACTGAATTCTGTAAAAATAAATTTATGTTTCCAATGAATTAACAGAATTAACGGCAATCAAAGTCATTATTGCGTAACAGACTGTTCTCGGAATCAATGAGTTGTTTCATAACCGGTGCTGACGTTTAGCATATGTTTGCCTCACATTTCAAAGAATCGCTGATCGCCTGCAAAAAGCGATTCCCGTATTGTTTATGTGACCGAAATTCTTACTCCAGAGATGTGACACTGTTTTCAAAGATAAAGATAAACCATTCGAATGCAAAACAGAGTCAATCTATTCTGTAAGTGCTGTATAACAAAAACAGTGCACTTATCGACGCAACAACAGTTATTTTTGAACAGCCAGGTCTCAATTATATTCGTATTTAGTGTTTGTATAGCCAACTGATAGGTCGGCACTCATTGTGATCGTCCGAAAGAGCGCACAAAATAGCGCTTAATTTGCGTGAATATGATTTAAATAACAGGTTTTGCACTCGAATTGAAAGTAAATTATTTTGTATTACACTTATTGTTCACTCGATTACATCGAATAAATGATAAGTTTCTTCAGTAAGTAAATTAAAATCTAATTGAGAACAGAATCGACAAACAAATTCAATGCGAGTCTAATCTGTTTTGAAAATTTTGTTCCTCTTTTAAGTTGAGTTCTCGTATTAGAGTTTAAAGAACTTTAATATTTAATACGAAAAGAAGAAAATCAGAAGTTTTTTGTTGAAAAGTAAAAATCCATTTGAAAAGTGATCTCTGAATAAAAAATTAATCGAAAAGCCGTAGTAAACGGATATTCATTGGGGTTTTTGATCCGAAGATCATTTGTCTGAACGGAAAGATGTTTTGAAACATTGATAGAATGGTAACGAAGAAGCGAATGAGATATTTGTTGATCATTTGGTATGAATGCAAGGACTTTGAAAAAGGTTAAAATGTTGGAAAATATGGCATTTATTTATGTAAATGTTGTCTATTAATCATAACTGAGCGCACATGCCTTCCAATTGATCCCAAATGTTAATAAACTTGTACTTACTTTCAGTTGACTTTGTTTATTATTGGCGGCACATCTGGCCGTTGAGGCGCTCCGGTATTCCATGGCTTCGGAATTGGTTTTGAAATATATTTCATTTAACGACAACACAAATAAAGTCAATATAAAAGACGATTCGCAGCCAAAAGCGACCGTTCATTACATGACTTCATTAAACAAGAATTCAATTGTAAAATAGCGAAAAACCGCTTCGTATGAGTCGCTCGAGTGAACACATCGTTCCGCTCATCCGTCCGTTTCGGCTGATTGTCGTCTCTGATCAGTCGCACACCTCATCCGAGAGTATATGCAAATGGTTTGGCGATACACCTAAACGGCAAACACAGACTGACAGACATCGCTCACTACACCCAACACAACAAACGCCACACTTTGTTGGCGACGGTCTGGACGTGACTGTGACCGAGAAGTGCAGCCAATTATTATTTATTCACAATCGGATCAGCTCTTCAGTAGTCGGCACTCTTTGCTAAGTTGAGACGAGAAGTTGAGACACTCTTTAAGTTACCATTTCGTCGGATATCTTGTCTCCAATTGCTTTTGCTCTGAATTATTCATATTCCTTGACTTGTGAACGCTTCTGGCGTTGAGATCACTATTTGCTGGCTAACAGCGATGCGAACAAAAATAAAAAACTTTTCTCTTCTTTTTCACTACTTTTCTAATAGTGTTTTCACATATTTTTAATACCAATAATAGAGTATTAAAGGCATAAAACGTTATGAGCCGTTCGTTTGTGCACTGTATGTATGTCTCGCTATCACACGAGTGAATAGCAGTCCAACGGACGGATCCAATAGTGGCTCACAAGAAGTGCAGCGCAAGTAATGCCATACATATCAGACACACTCCGAAGAACTGAATTTTACGCCACTTTACAGATAGTCAGTCGGTTTCGCTGCATATATAGTCGATTGGGAAGTGAATTGCAGTCATTGTAGTGCATGTGATGTGTGCTCTGCTCCGTCTAAATGTCTTAGTCGGCACAAAATCTATTGAGTTTCTGAGTCAGGTATTGTCTGTACGCCGACTCGACCGC
>JAQGBE010000892.1:0-13854 GCA_034698225.1 Scheloribates latipes | reverse complement strand
TATATTCCAAGTGGAGAACAGTTGTCGACACTGACGGCCAATAAAAGCCTATCATCGCAATTATCGTCTCAATTATCTAGCTTGTGTATACCTGTTCAACCAAACGTAATCATTTCGACAACTAAAACAAATTCTACATGATCACATGTACATGATCACATCTTTTTTAGCCTTGTAAATATCAAATAAACATCAGAGCGGAAGTTGATTTCACTAACATCAGAATGCTCATTATGGCATGATTGTTTGTTGCCATGCATTATCAAGTTCACAAAATTACGGTTATTGGATGGAAAAATTCTTCTAATAGATGTACAAGATTAACCGAGTGATCTTCCACTTAACCTAACATTTTTAAAATCAAATTAGCCATGTTCATATATTTAACGATGAATTAGCTGTTTTTAGTGAATCTTATTCGAGTTAAATCTCGTCTATTTCTGTTCGATCTGAAGAGAAAGCTTTCTATTCCTTAATTAGATATTTATCTTGCATTGCAAAATATAATGTGCACTTCACGTCATATATTAAATTGCAACTCTAAATATGCTCTTATATCTAAGCAATAAACATGATGTAACATTTAGTTAATGGCAAAATTAAAAGAGTAAATTGCAGATTAAATTGCTAGATTAAATAGCGAAGAATGCGGCGAATCCTAAATCATTTGTACCAAATTGAGTGGTCATTTATTTCAATTGATCACTCGATAGAACGCTGTTTGCATCGATTGTTCTCATCTGTGGGTTGCATAGCAAGTGTCGTATGGATTGTGATTGTCGTCACGATTTGGCTCCAATGAAGACACAATTCTATTCGATTATCTAATTGGTAATAATTGCAAACAAATCGGACCTCTCGCGCAACAATCAATCGAACTGTCATTTTGAAAATTTTCCGACGATTGCCGACTGATATCACAGACTCGATGAAAATGGATTACAACATCAGATGCGGTTTACTCTTGGTATTGATGATCATCTGTTTGCGCACGACATCGACAGCCGACAAACAGAAGAGCAAAAAATACTCTCTAATCGATATACTGCCGAAGAGTGAGACAGAGAATCAGTTGCTGGTGGAGAAGAGGAATGAATTCAATGTGAGTGCTATACCATCGCAGACAACTCTAATTGATAATCGTCTCAATTCAGATCGACTTCTTCTCGTTTCCCACTCGACATCTGACTCCAGTCAAAGTAGCGGTCGATCCGATGATTGTCCAAAAGTATGTCCGATTCCTAGCTCAGAAAGGCATTAAATACAAGCTTTTGGGCGACTTTACGAAGGCTATCCCAAAGTTCTTCGCCGTCGGTCAGCGAGAGATCGACTACGAATCCAATTATTACAATCTGAATGAGATCTACGACGAGTTGACTCGAATCTCGGAGAAGTATTCCGATCGCTGTTCGGTCGAGACTATGGGAAAGACCGTCGAAAACCGAGACTTAAAAGCAGTGGTCATAAACTCGAATACCTATAAGAAGAAGACAGTTGTGGTCGAGTGCGGCACTCATTCACGGGAATGGATCGGAATTTCATTCTGTCTGTGGCTTATCAACAAACTGGTCAACATTGGAGATCCGATTCTCGATCACTACCAGTTTGTGGTCATTCCTGTGCTCAATCCGGATGGGTATTGCATGATCTAATCGTTAACCATGCTAATTGTGTTTGTTATAGTTATGAATACACCTGGACAGAAGATCGCTTCTGGAGGAAGAACAGACTCGACAGCAACAAAACCAAAAGATATCTTGGACTTTTCAAAACCAAATGCGTTGGCATTGACATCAATAGGAAGTAATATCTCTCTCTTTTTAACATTACATTCCTGATCATTATCTCCGAACAGCTTTGAAACCGAGAAGTTTTGTGTTGAAAAGTCTTCGCCCGACCCGTGCGATGAGATGTTATATTGCGGGCAAAAGCCGTTCTCAGCGTCGGAAGCGAACGCTGTGAAGGAATTTCTGACACCTCTTAAAGAATCTCTGTTCGCCTACTTCTCGATTCACTCTTTTTCCCAACTCTGGTTATATCCCTATGGATATACCAACGAGCAATCAAAAGACAATGAGACCTTGGTATAAGACACCAGACATTTGTCCTATTAATTGATTCATTTGTTCATTCATTTCAGCAAAAACTGTCGGAAATAGGTGTCAAAGCTATTGAGAAAATGTACGGAACTAAGTATCGGTTCGGATCAATCTCTGACACCATCTGTAAGTGAATTGACAGACAATCCGTTCTCTAAATCTTTAGCTGTGTTTCAGACCCGGCTTCGGGTTCGAGCATCGACTGGACTCACGACACGCTCGGCATTAAGTATTCGTTTGCTTTGGAACTGCGAGACACGGGTCGGCACGGCTTCCAATTGCCTGAGTCCCAGATCAAGCCGACCTGCGAAGAGACCTGGAAAGGCATCGAAGCAGTTCTCAGATATCTGGTCGATGGCAAAAAGCCCGTCGAAGAGGGCAGTCCTGCGGACACTAATCGGAATAACGAGACGGGCGAAGAGGACACCTGGAAATCGAGTGCTTCTATGATGTGTTCATATTTCACATTGACTTTGATTTCCTTCTCATTTATTATTTCAATTGACTACAGATTTTGATTTTTAGTACCATTTGTTGATAAAATTCTATGATTGAAATCAAATTGCAATTAAATGTTTGTAAATTTCAACTCGTTTTTAGTGAAATAATAATAATTGAATGGCAGTGAAAACCGGCTTATCTACTAATGTTCTTCTATCTATTAGTCTCGATAAAAGGCGAAAGTTAACACTTGAGTGTGGTTCGGGCCTTTGGCCGTGCGGGCTACCTGGCTTATGATATATGACGGCAAGAATGTCGACTCACCCGTATTGGCCAATCTCACCGGTCAATTGACTAGATTATCATCGAAGTCATTTTACGCGGGCGCTAATGTGCTTGTTAGATTCAAGAGTGATGGCAGCCAGACTGGCAAAGGATTTAGACTGGTTTATCACTCAATTCACACAGGTAATTATAACTTTCTTGATGAGTTATCGATGAATAATACTTTTGTTCATCGTTGTGAACAAGAACATTTCAATGTGACCCAAAACAGAGGCACAATAACGACACCAAGATATCCCAATGACTACCCGGCATATTCTGAACTCACTTGGAATATCATGAGTCAGCAAAACGATATTGTTGTCATAATTTTGGAGTATTTTGATCTGGAAAATGGCCATGATCACCTTGTGATTTACGATAACGGCAATGTGCTTGCTAATTTGACCGGTTATATCGAACACATTGTCATCAACTCTAAGACACATAACGTTAGATTGCAATTCAAGTCCGATAGCGATTCCCAGAGGAAAGGATTCAATTTTACTACAAGATTATGAGCTCAGGTAATAACATCATGCATCAGCACACAAACTAACCTGGTTGCTTGTTTATGTAGATATCAACATGACAGTCTTGAGTGCAAACACAATCTCGAAGTTGTCCAAGGAAAGCATCCAATCAATAACAAAATACTCTCTCGAAACTGATTACAATTGCATCAAGACAAGTGACAATTTCACAACTTCCGAAATTTTTGATCTTGTTCAAATAGAACAAATCACCTCGATCAGTACTTGCTACAAACACTACTTCGCCTATTTCAAGCCAATGAATTTGGTATTTATGCTGGACTCGATTAACAAGATGATCATGGTGAAGAATGTGAATCAGACTATTCGACGCGTCAATACTGTCCATGCTAATAGCATTGGACAAACTTTGAACACAAACTTATCAAATGCTCATTTTATTTATGGCTCATTGTTGGCCACTTTCTCCAAGCGATTCACACATTCATTCACTCTGTATTCAGATTGTAGTCGTTTCGCGCGACAAGAATCGGATTGAAATTGTATTCAATTAGCGATTAGATTCACTTCCAAACGATCACTTCAATGGCAGTGCTTTCACTTCTTCTTGTGTTTGTCATCGCATTCAATGGTTTGCAATGTATTCCATGTGATGTCGTCCAAGAGGTCAGACAAAGACAAGATAAGAGTGGTTTCAGAATCACTATGAAATACGAGGCCGAAAATAATCGTTTATTATTTATGGGATAAAAGTGGCAAAAATGGAAGTTTACTTCAAAACGAGATGAACGAAGTGAAGGGTTGGCTGACATCATTGATATCGCGAATGTGAGCACTGATTACAATCAAGCGATAATCAATCGATTGGCCGTCTATTGTCGCGGTAACGGTTCATACGGTGAATGCCATTATCCGGTCAATTGTGTGTAGGCTGACCAGACGTCCTTGATTCATAAGGATTGTACTTAAATTGGACGAAAAAAGCTTGTCCTTAAATGACCAAATTAAGTACATTGATATGTACTTAATTCTCTGAATAGCTATTCTTATATTAGAATTTGATCATTATTAATGAATTTTTGAAAACAAAGTAAAATTCAAATTCAAATCAGTTGCTAAAACGGAATACAGAAAATATTCTTAAATGAATGAGATTGAGACAAAGCGATATTTCTAATACAGAGGAATTCCTCAATAGTTGACTACTTATTGCACAGGAATTTGATAAACTATTTTGAATAGATTATAAACAGCCATACCTTTTATAAACAATTAATATAAAAATGGTTATTGATCTATAAATTGAGTATTCTTGATGAAATTCTATTGATCTCCATCATTTAACTATCATAAATTGTAGAAATTAGCGATTTTGATGATTTTCAGTCTTAATTATTCAAAATTGATCAGATTTTCACCAATTTTTCCAATTCTTATGAAAACAGTTCAGCTATTAGAAGATTTTCATAGGGAAATGGTAAACTTTTCGAGGATGATTTCATCATTCCCTCTATATAGTGACCGACATTTGACATCTCAATAAGCATGTCCTTATTTTGTCCTTAAATATCATACCCTAAATCCTTAATTTGTCATTTTCAATCTGGTCACCCTAATTGTGTGGTTTACGGCCCAAACCTCACAGAACAAGAGATTGTCTGCATTTATGGAGAAAGCGATGAAAAAGTACACAAAGAGTACAGATATTCATTGGATCCGGTGTTCATTAAATGGTATCCTAGTTTGAGAGCTCCTCATTTGACTCAAATTATGGCTTACGAACGGAAGAATATTGAGGAAAGATATTGAATTCGTTTCTTCACAGAACAATAGGAACAGAGTTTTTCAATAGAGAACGCGAGTGCCGTTACAGACATTGAATTTGTCCACCAATTGAATGGATCGCTGTTAAGTCAATTGGATTCAGCAGTTTATTATACTTTTGATCGATTCGGTGGTCATATCTTGTGGTTCAATAAAGAGTTCGTCCAAACTAACATGAAACCAACCTGTTCATCATATTCACGCTCAAATAAAACAATTTTCGAAAATAATCGTTGAATGATGGCCTGGTTTATTTCAAAAGTGTTCCAATTGTGAATAGCAGTTAACCATCTTTGAACACAAAATTATCCAGTTCGATATCAATATAGGGAATGTAGGTAACAGGTTGCCCATTGGCCCAGAGCAGAACTTGATAGCCGGCGTGCAACAATCCCAGCCCACGTTCTCATTGCTCCCGCCCGAATTGGTCAAGTTAATTTCCAACGTCTCTCTAAAATCAAATTCACTGCTAATGTGGGCAATACTGACACTAAGCAATACTGACAGCTAATTGTAATGAAAATCCATTGTATAGCCAATAATCTGAGCCCATGTTAAGTCTATGGGAGGGGTGTCCAATACGGCATATGCAGGTCTGAGCACATGCTAAGTCTAAAGGAAGGCTGCTCATTGTAACCTATGGAACATTGAGCCCATGCTAGGTTTATGGGAGGGCTGCCCATTGTAGTCTATGGGGCCTTGAGCCCATGCTAAATCTTTGGGAGTGGGTGTCCCACGGCAACAGTGGTCTTTCCAACAATGAATTTTAAAATTTTCAAACTTTGAAAATGCCATTTTCGATTGTTGTGATTTTGAAAATTCATTGTAGGAGCCCATTGTAAGTCTATGTGAAAATCTATTGTTGCAACAATTGATTGTGAACTAGGGAGTCATAAAGTATACGCTTCTACGAAGCCTTTTTTATGACTCCCTGAGGGTCTCACCGAAGGAGTCATATATAGATCACTTTTTAAAGCCCCCCGGCCCTGACGAGAAAATCCCGTTGCTAGTGTAGGGAAAATATTTCGAGATACGCGAAATCGCGATATACGTCACCCCGTTGCTAGTGTATGAAAATTGCTCATTGTACCCTATGGGGGCCTGGCCCATGTTAAGTCTATGATAGAGCTGACCCTTGGCGCCTATGGGGGTCTGAGCCCATGCTAATGTTGGAACAATGTATTGAGAACTAGGGAGTCATAAAGTATACGCTTATACGAAGCCTTGTTTCTTTATTATTTTGAAACTTATTAAATATCTAACAGTGTATATTCTAACACCTTGTTATATCCAAAGAGTTCACTACGCCCTCTACCGTTCATGACGTTCAACACTTTCCAAACCATAATCAGAGTCAAGCCAACCATGAGAACAATGGCCAGAGCGGCGACAGTGACCAAAGTGACATTGGTCTCGCCGTAATGGTTGATATTGACTGTGAGGCTGCCAGAGATCTTTATATCATATTGAGTTGGCAAGGTGGCACCTGTGCTTGGTGTTTCCGTATCCGTGGTGGTGTAGTCAAATGATTCAGTATCCCATAACGCGAACTGCCCATTAACCTGGTATGCTGGAGTAATACTTTATAAGTGATTGGTGATTTTAATTAACTTTGAAAATACATACCAATGCTTATTAGAATCAAAATTGAATGAATAAAATTCATTTTTGTTCGCTTCTTAAATGACTACGAATTCCAATTGAAGAGCATTACCAATTCCAAAATAGTTGCCTTGGATACATTGATTTTTGATTGTTATCAGTTGTAGCAAAACCATGGTGATTTCAGATTCTAGTTCCATATCGATCCTACCAAATGAAATGAACTACGCAGACACTATCCTGGGCAGAGATCTTATGGCATATGCTGACAGTGTCTGTATAACGTTATTTAAATCAGCAATCAATAATACAATTATTAGCAACAATATCGAAAAATCGACAAGGTCAATAAGCTAAATCATTCATACAGTTTAATATAATGATAATACTATTACAATCATAGAGGGAAATATTAATGGGAATTAATGACCAATCAAAATACTGTCAATTAGAGTTTGACTACCTTTACAATGACAATTCAGAAAGACAGTCCAATAAAATAATTGGATATTGCATTACAGTATGCAGTTATTACACAATTCCTGTATCAACATTTTGAGGTAAGATCAGGGGTGGCCAATTTGACCCTACTCAGTTTGATGTATGGATATTGACAGTATTTATCAAGCGAATTTGTAAAAATCTGATATTGATTTTAGTCAGTCTCTGACTCAGGGCTTGCCAAGCCTATGCCTACTCAGGGGGGATTAGGGAGGGGATTGAGCTTAATTACGTCAGATTTACGCCGTTCCTTCGATTTTAGGCCTATTTCGGAGTTAATTCAGTCAAATTATCGTTAATTAAGCTTAAATCTGGCTAAATCCAGTTTAAATCACGATATAATCAGGTTTAAATTACCGAAAATGGCCGCCGCGCTTCGCGCTCAGGGGGAATTTTTCGAGCTTTTAAAAAACAGGGAGGGGATTTTGGGCTAATCCCCAAGTGGCAAGCCCTGCTCTGACTTTACTATATTTGAGGTAAGAGTCAATGTTCAAGGATTCGATTTAAGATAAAAATGAAGTTCAAAATTGTTTCGATGATTGGATGATTAGTTAGTGATGTAATCGATATTAGTTCGCGAATGACAACAAAGAAATTGTTTCATTAGTTTTCAATATAAACATTGGATAAAGTGTTGTCCCAATGGAAGGTCAGATAAACATCGATTAACTCAATAGTTGGCTAACAAGTGATTAAAATTGATTCAATTGGTGCTATTTCTCAATTAAATTGCCAAATTTTACCAAAATTTTCAACAACAAAAAAAATCTTCAGTGCAAGCTTAGAAATATGTACAATATAAAATAAACATGTTGCTTTAATATCATTTTAGTGAATTCAATTTTCAAAATGTTCAAGGTTTTGTTTAGTTTATTTTTATTATCATGCTCATTCGTTGATCAATCATCATGTATGCAATGTTAATGCAATATTGAACAATGTCAAACGAAATTTACTTTAAAGGCGAGTGTGGCGACAACTTCACGTCACCCAACGGTGTCATCTCGAGTCCCAATTACCCGAATAGCTATCCGCTGGACATCGTATGCGAGTACAGGATTATCGGCGCCGTCGGCAGTGCTGTCGTCATTACATTCGAGAGAGTTAACTTGGAGCCCGACTACGACTGGCTCAAGATATACGACGGACTGACCACTAGTTCCAAGTTGATCGCCAAAATTGACAGTTCCAACAATGAATACCGAAGACGTGACATCAGTCGAAGTGAACTGCGAGTTGGGAATAGCGTGCTCTTGCAATTCAGGTCCGATGGCAGTGTCACTAACCGTGGATTCCGATTGTATTACAAAATCAACTCAACGGGTATTTAGACTTGTTTGTGATTATTGGCAAGTTGCTTGTTTATTTACTCCAATAGATGTTCGTTGTGGCGGCGATTTTAACAGCCTTAATGGTGAAGTCACCAGTTTCAACTACCCATTCAATTATTTGGATAATATGTTCTGCGAGTACCGGATCACCGCTCCCGACGTCTACCACCAAAAGGTGATCATTGAGTTGAAAGATTTGTCGAGCGAACGATCGCACGATTGGCTCACGATATACGACGGCTCGACCACCGACTCGACCCTATTGGCCAACTTAACCGGCGAACTGCCTCTGACCTGGTCTAAGCTCGATGCAGGCAATAGTGTGCTTGTTCAATTCAGGACTGCTAATGGCACTATTGGCACAGGCGAACGATTTAGATTGAAATTCAACTTTGTTTTCACAGGTAATTCACTTTAGTTAACCAAGTTCCTCCCTTTAATAATAGTTTACCAGGTAGCTGTGGGGCCCATTTGACTTCACCTAGCGGCAGTATACACAGTCTCAATTACCCGAACAATTACCCGATGAATATCACGTGCGAGTACCGAATCACTGCTCCTGAGGGCAAATACATAGCCATGAACTTCAGTGACGTCAATCTGCCCGAGCATTATAGCAGCGATTATATTTGGGTCTACAACGGACCAACTAATAGTTCCAAGCAATTGGCCTTGATATCGGGACACTATGGCACTGCGCGCAAAGCTCAAGCAAACAATGTTGTGCTCTTGTTGTTCCGTTCATTCATCGCTGATCGTAGTTATAATGATGTCATACGATTCAATATAAGCTATCAAGTGATAGGTAGGCCAGTATTTTGAAAATCACCATGTTAATTGTTGTAAATATTAGATAGAATCGAATGTGACAGTAATTTGAGCTCGCCAACCGGTGAGATCACCAATGTCAATTACCCGTACAGTTATCCGGACAACATCTCTTGTGACTACCGGATCACCGCACCCGACGGCGACAATCGGCAACTGATCTCAATTCTAATAGAAGAAATCTCGACCGAACTATCGCACGATTGGCTCCGGATATACAACGGAACGACAACTGAGTCGCCATTACTGGCAGAAAAGACGGGAAATAAGCCCCAGTATTCGACACTTGTTAACTGGAATGTGCAAGCTTGGAAGAATGCACTTGTCCAGTTTAGGAGTGATGTCAGCGCTGGAAATGGCACCCAAGACAAATTTAAACTCACATACAGTGTTTCGTATTCGGGTAATCATTCGATAAAATTAATCAAAGCTATTATTTTCAAAAATTTGTTCGAATAGGTGATTGCGGTGGAAACTATTCGACATCGTCTGCCGAGCTTTTCAGTCCAAATTACCCTAATAATTATATTAATGGAATTATTTGCGATTATAGAATCGTTGTTCCCATAGGGAGTCATATAATCTTGGAAGTCGAAGAATTTTCTACTGAACAATGTTGCGATTCCCTCACGATATACAATGGCCCGACATTTAGTGCCAAGTTATTGACAACTTTGAAGGGACAGATACCTAGCGGGAGGATAATACGGGCCGGACATAGTGTGCTCATGCGATTCAGGTCTGACGGCAGTGGCAACACTAAGGGATTCAAACTCAACTATCATACCGTCAATCAAACTGGTATTTGTTTTGATGAACGCTGAATTATTTTCTAATGATTGCTGGTAAATTCAGACAGTGCAGAATCTTGTGGCAACTTTACAAAGGTGAGAGGTGAGATAACAAGTCCCAACTATCCGGGCAGTTATCCCGAAAACGTGTTTTGCGAGTATCAGATCACTGCTCCCGACGGCAGACGTATTACACTTGAATTGAAGAATATGTCGACCGAACTGAGTCACGACTGGCTTATGATATATGACGGCAAGACTGTCGACTCACCCGTATTGGCAAATCTCACCGGTCAATTGACCAGAACCTCATCGGAGTTAACCACATTCAACGCCGGCGCTAATGTGCTTGTTAGATTCAAGAGTGACGGCAGCACAACTGGCACCGGATTTAGACTGGTTTATCACTCAATTCACACAGGTAATTATAACTTGCTTGATTATTTATCGAATACTAATACTTTTGTCCACCATCATGAACCAGAGCATTTCAATGTGACCCAAAACAGAGGCACAATAACGACACCAAGATATCCCAATGACTACCCGGCATATTCTGAGCTCACTTGGAATATCATGAGCCAGCAAAACGATATTGTTGTCATGATTTTGGAGGATTTTCAACTGGAAAACGGCCATGATCACCTTGTGATTCACGATAACGGCAATGTGCTTGCTAATTTGACCGGTTATATGGAGCCCATTGTCATCAACTCTAAGACACCTAACGTTAGTCTGCAATTCAAGTCCGATAGCGATGAACAGAGGAAAGGATTCAATATTTCTTACAAGATTGTCAGCTCAGGTAATAATATCAGGCATCAGCACACAAACTAGCTTGGTTAATAGTTGCTTATTTATGTAGATATCAACATGACAATATTGAGTGCAAACACAATCTCTAAGTTGTCCAAGGACAGCATCGAGTCTATAACAAAATACTCTATCGAAACTGATTACAATTGCATTAAGACAAGTGACAATTTCACCACTTCCGATATTTTTGATCTTGTTCAAATAGAACAAATCACCTCGATCAGTACTTGCTACAAACACTACTTCGCCTATTTCAAGCCAATGAACTTGGTATTCATGCTGGACTCGATTAACAAGATGATCATGGTGAAGGATGTGAATCAGACTAAATTGCGACGCGTCAATACTGTGCTTGCTTATTCTCAAGACCTGGTTATCAACCTAAAGAATCTGAAATTAGCTTGGACTGTTATTGGAAGTGAGGCGGGCATATTTGACATGAGCCTGAATGGTAGTGATCAGAGGAAAATCTTATCGAACACCAAGCAAGCACCAACACAACTGACAATTGATTATCAAGATGATTTGTATTATTTCATCGACATTATGGACTATAACCTATATTCAATAGATTATCAAGGTGATAATGAAATTGCTCGTTTTAAATCAGTAAGCATGTTGAGGCTAATAATTGGAATGAGCATTGTTGACAGGGATTTGTATCTAGCTAATCCTAGGACAATATATAGGGTACCAGAATTCCCTAGGAATTTGCCGTATTATCAAGGTCATAGTGGACAAGTTTTATTTACTAGCTCAGATTACAAAAGAAATAGTTTGACTGAATTATTTGAAACTGAGAGAACTACCAAGTTGAAGAATATTAGCTCATTTGGCCAGGTTATATTCGAGCAGAAAGTTTCAAAGATAAAGTTGATGGATGATTGCAACAAAGATAATTGTCCTGGATTATGTGTGCTGAAGAAGCAAGGAAGTAATTGTCTCGATATAATCGACCAAGATCAGGCACTTAACTCACTGTATAAAACAGCAAATTCTAATCATGACAAAAGACAAGAACACCAACAAAGTAGCAATGATCTGGCTATAATTTGCTTGATACTATTCGTTATGTTGGCGGTTATAGTGATAATATTGTCGATTGTGTAAGTTCACCAACTTGCTCAATTCTAGCCCTTGATAATTATGTTGAAATTCATTTTCAGATTCTACAGAAAATTGCGAACAAACCAGACGAACACAATGATACAAACACAGATGATCGAGATGAATGACTACGATCACAATATTTCAAAGAGTTCGTCCAAACTAACATGAAACATGAACAGGGTCATCATATTCGCCAAAAAAATTAAACAATTTCTAAGAATTATCATTTAATGTTTGATTGGAAATATCACAAAAAGGGGGAAAAGATATTCTTCTACGGCAACGATCACAAAGTTTATTTTGAGAAATATCCTGGTGACATTAATATTTAATTGAGTCTGAGATTTGTTTATTCATTGACCATAAATCAGATATCTGAAAATCTAATATCTAGACCAGGGCTTGCCAAGGGGGGGATTAGACCAGCTTCGCATGGCGGCCATTTTCGGTAATTTAAACCGGATTAAATCGTGATTTAAACTGCATTCAGCCACAATTAAGCTTAATTAACGTTAATTTAACTAAATTAATGCCGAAATAGGCCTAAAATCGAAAGAACAGCTTAAATCGGACGTAATTAGGCTTAATTTTAATGGATTTAGCCGAAAAATGGTGGCGGCCGCTATTTTGTCTATCCCCTCCCTGATCCCCCTGGCCAAAATTTTCGAAAAATCCTCTATCTAATTCCCCTGGGTAGGCATAGGCTTGGCAAGCCCTGATCTAGGCACAAATACAAGATTAAACCAATTAATTAGGCACTTGCGCCAAGCTAATTAGTCGGCACACGCAAGTTATACGTGACGTGAGAGAATATTCTGTGCCATATGGGCCACAATATTATCATATAAGCGGCAATCGAGACATTCGATAGTTCATCAGTTACTTCATTGAAGAACTAACACAATACCGGCTCTCACTATGAACAAGTTCATAGATACCATTCTCTTCGTAGGTAAATTTTTGCATTTCAAATTGTTATTTAATTAGTGCTCAACATTTTTTTATCTTTTCAGCCCTAATCTGCATAGCAGACAGCGAAGCGAAAGTATAGCGTTTATGCCTTTTTTCATGTAAAACCCTGTTTCTTGCCAGGAATTGACTCCACCTGGCTGGTTCACCTGTCCCACCGAAGACTACGAAAATTCGTTATATCGTAAGTCACAAGCTCGTATGCCACAATCTCTCTAATGAGAATCTAGTATCTCGTATCTAGTACGGGATCTCTATAATTCTGTTTAATTACATGTTATTTAATTGATTTAACGTGTAAAATGCAGTTTGTTCAAGGTTTTATGCACAAGTTCATATACCAGATTGTGATGGACGATGTAACGATTACGAGATAGTGAATTAGGAGCTTATGAACTACGATGTAGTAAAATACTAGATTGTCATTAAAGAGATTGTGGTAAACGAGCTAGTGACTTACGATGTAGCGAATGTCACCGAACTGTCCCACCGATAATTTCGTAGTCACACACTGTGATGACTTTGACTGTTACCGTTACCGTTACTGCTGCTACCCTGGTGATTGTTCCAAGTTCATTCTCTATAAAGTCAACGCTGATAACCGCACCGCTACACCCACTGTGAAGGAGTGTCCAGAAGGTTTGTTCTGGAACGATCACGTCAAGGTATGCGATTGGCCAGAAGACGCGTACTGTCCAGATAAGCCGAGCCGACCCCCAACAAG
>JAQGBE010000891.1:0-13857 GCA_034698225.1 Scheloribates latipes | reverse complement strand
ATGGCTGAAATGTGTTCAGTTTTCAATGAACTGCCCCGAAAACCAGTGGCTATAAAGTACGGAATCCTTCAGCTGTGCTCATTATATAGCGATTTCACTTTCAGTAATGGAACGCATTGCTCTATTCAACATCACTGTCCTTAACATATGCGAAAGAATTTTGATGTTACATGGCAATAGTATATAAACTAGGGTCGTTACCATTCGCTTTGCACGTGAATTTGGCATTGTATTACAAACTGTTGTCTAATATAAGCGGAATGGCATTCAGTTGTCATTCATTAGTGGTTTGGCTCTCAAATAAATTAACCGTTAATTGACTGACAACTTGATTGATTGGGTGAGTGACTGAGTGCGAGACGCTGACCAGAGACCAGTGGTGTGGTGTGGGCTCTGGCCCCCACAGACAACAAGATTGAGCCCGAATCGTTCCGCAATGTGCATGGTAATCTAGTTAATCTTAATTAATCGTTTGTTTGTTCTGTTTGTATGCGAGACACACCCACGACAATCGGGGACGACAATCTGTCGACGACAACCAGGACAACCACCACTGACCGGTCAGTTCTGCCACCTGAAGCTGCACCCTTATCACACGAATCCACCCTCAAAAGTAGGTTATTATCATTTGGGTAACACATTTCCCTCTTTGTTGTCGACTCATCTCACCCATATGAGAGTATTCTGCTTCAGATTCTTAGATTTTGATGAAAATTTGACAAACCTCAAGTCTAAAACTATCTCATAATATTCACATTAATTTTACCAAATCGTTAAATCACTTTTTGTCGTGTTTTCCTAATCTAGAGTATTTGGATAGGGTATTTGACATCGGAGTGTTAATATAATTTTCCTTCACTTCCTGGATTAACAAAGCTAAAGTTCTATAATGATGACGCAGTACAGGTACAGGCATAGCGTTGAGTACGCAAACCCATTACAAAGAATAGGCCCTGAAATCGCCAAAAGTGCCGTTTTTGGGGATGTATTGCGTGAAAGTATACCCCAAAATCGAGGTTAATTTCTAAAGCCAGGACCCATCAAATTTGCATACAAGTACATTTGGACCCTTCGGTATCAAATAACACGGAAGGGGTTAGGTCCGATAGATGGCGCGGTTGATAATGAAGTTTTCCATTGAAAACCATATCTCACTCAGGACCTGATTTGAGGGTGAAGTCGTCGAGCTAAGTGCACCTAATTTATTGGCAGAATCAATGGGGAGTCGGGACCTATTTTAACATTCCAAATTTTGCTTATAATTTAATTATTTTGTCATAATTGCATATTGTTTTGGCAATTCTGTCAGTTATTCGTTAACTGTCAGTCAGTGCTATGCATGTAGGGCATTCACTGCATAGCATGTGTGGAGAGTCTGCGCCTCTCTTGCATAATATTAGCACTGCTTCACAAAGGCATTAATAATATATTATAACGGGATCGCTGAACGAGTGACTACATTGCAGTCACTACAACACATTAGTCAACAGCAGCGCCACCGCAACACTCAGCAAAACTGTAGGCAACGCCAACAGCTGTAGTCGTTATACCGTTATTTGTGTTGTGTACCAAAGGTCACTCGTTCGCCGATCTGTTTATATTAAGTTATTACAATTTTATTGCTCGCTATTTGCTTGATATTTATAATCCGAGAGTCATAACTAACTAATGCCATAATTAATACGATTAGAGTTATAGAGAGTTCCGCTGCGAAATCGATAATAGTATTGAATGATACAAACAAACACACGGTTTGTCTGTTTAGCGGCAAATGAGAGCATTTATTGATCACAATTGTCTCAAAATAGAAACCAATTTCAATGAAACGTTAATAAAAATTTTATTTTACACTATTTTTCAGATTAAAGCGTATTTTACACAAAATGTATGACTTTATAGCCATTAAAATAGTTTAAACGAATAAAACTTATTTAAACAATGGATTGTTCAACGAGTCGATGAACACATCGGGACGTCTGTCCGATCAGTTCTATGTCAACTAGTTCTTGGATTTGTGGCAAACTTTTGACTGTAGCTATAATAATCGTCACAATCATGAATATCAATCTTATTAGTTGTTATCTCTTTCATAAGCCATTCCTCGATATCTCCGAATATGTGTTTAGCTTTGGTCAGCTGTTCTTCACTCAATGGGATCGGACGTCCACTCCCCGAACGAAAGCCTCTGAAATCACTGTTACTTTCACTATCTTTTGATTCGTCAGTTTCCTTGGAAATAGTGTCTGAAGAAGACTCATTGAAAGTGTCGTAATCTGTCCGCATATGAAAAGAATTATCTTTGAAATCATCGACACCAGAGATGACCACATCTTCTGATTGTTCTGTTTTAACTTCCGGACCAATCTCTTGGTTGTCACTATTGGCCAAATGTTCAGTCAATTTGTTGGCAAACTCATTAAAGTCTTCGTCGTCTGAAGCCATTGAAAGGTCTAATTCTTTACTTTTTGTTTTCACTTTGGGTGTACTCGTTGTCACTAATTTATTTGGCTTCGGAGAACTGGCGAAAATGTTTTGTGATTCGCCGAAAGAATCTTCAAACATGTCCTTAAACTCATTCCAGTCTATATTGGTAGTGCATGGGGTGGTCGGCGGCGATGTGGAGGCTTTCGGCTGATAGGCTGTCCTCGAGTTCCTAAACGATGGTATCGAGACATCAAACTCGACATCATTTAAATCTTCGCCTTCGAACACATGAGAAACAATTTCTTTTCTCTCTTTTTCTTGGATAGAAAATGAAGGATAAGGTGTGTCACGGATGAGAAGAGTTGAGTCGTCGAACTCCTTCTTTGCGGACACGTTTTGTTCAACTTCTGTGTCAAGACTTTTGTTTGCACTCTCAAATCCTTTTAGAGATTTGGTCGACAAGTTCTCGAGCTTTAACTCATTTTCAGTGACAACTGAAGACTCGGTCGATTCTGGTGTCACACCGAGACAACTTTTGGACGACTTGAATGATGTATTACCACAAACGTTAAGATCAATCTTAATGTCCGAAAAGTCTTCATCAGCGAAAATATTTGGAAAGTTGGCCGATTTGTTTGAATGGGCACGGCTTGTGGTGGCCGTTGCCGTCGGTCGTTCTCTGCTGACTGGTTTCGAAAGGTCGGTCGACTCTGGTGTCACACCGAGACAACTTTTGGACGACTTGAATGAGGTATTACCACAAACGTTAGGATCAATCTTAATGTCCGAAAAGTCTTCATCAGCGAAAATATTTGGAAAGTCAATTGATTTGTTGGAGTCGTTGTTGAGGGCAAGGCTTGTGGTGGCCGTCGCGGCGGGTCCTCCTCTGCAGACTCGTTTCGAAGACTCGGTCGACTCGGATGTCCCTTCGAGATAACTTTTGGACGTCTTGAATGAGGTATTACCACAAACGTTAGGATCAATCTTAAGGTCGGAAAAGTCTTCGTCGGCGAAAATATTTGAAAAGTTGACCGATTTGTTGGCATTGGCACGGCTTGTGGTGGCCGTCGCCGCCGGTCGTCGTCTGCGGTCTCGTTTCGATAAGCCATTGGGTCTCGACATTCGGCGACAGTGTCGGCGAAGAATTTGTCATAAATTGGTCACAAAATTAGAGGTCAAACGACAAGAACATCAAAACGTGTTTACAGTGAGAGTGAAATTCAAATCAAATTTAAGCGCAAAAATGAGCCAAAGATTTGTTGTCAAACAATTGGCTCAACTCTGGCTTCGGATCACATGATCTGATCCATAAACAGCGGTTGGGCACAGAAGTCGATCGATTCAATGGTTGCATCGTTTGAATCCAGTTGTTTATGTTCTGACTCGACTCGGTCTTCAGCTCGTGATTAGCAATTAGCAACTTTTTGTTTATCACTCGACGACTGTCGTCAATCGTTCGCCGAACGACACTCACTCTCAAGACGTCGCTTATGATCGGACCCTCTCTGCAGAGCGAGTGAGGCGTGACGTCAGGTCTGGAGTCGACTTCCACTTCCTTTCAGTCCGTTGTTTGCATTGCTCTGAACCGCACATTGAATCCAATTCATTGTCGTCTCTAAACCCCAAACCGATCGGTTGACTCTTCGTCGCGACGATGAGAGCTAAGGTGCGACCACCCGGTGGACACTGTTTAGTACCGATTGCTAACCGATTGTTTTGCATTTGTCTGATTGCAGTGGAGGAAGAAGCGTATGCGAAGACTAAAGCGGAAGCGAAGGAAGATGAGAGAGAGGTCGAAGTAGGCGGTCGGCCCGAAGTGGCATCAGTGGACGGGCGGCCGGCGGGACAACGGGTGACGGCTCTGGACGACGCGATAATGACGACACTGACCAGTGATTGGATGCGACCGTCGATCCATTGTTTGTCTCCACGTTGTAATGAATTGACAAAATTTGTAATACTTTTAAATGAAACCATTAAAGAGTGTTTAAAAATCCCTTACAATTGATTTGTTCGCCGAAGAAGTCTGTGGTCATTGCGGTCGCTGACGACCGGCGAAACTGATTCACCAATAAAACGCGGAATTTTCCGCACACGTGGTCTGCCATTGATGTGACGCCTAATTAAAATTGAGTATAATTTTTATTAAATACTGAATTAAGAATATAATATAAATATATCTTAAGATCGGAACAAATTAGGCGACGACTAGAATCAAAGAGATTTAAAGCTTTTTCTGCAGTTTAACAAATGCAGTGACAAATGCATCGATTAAGTGAAAACATAATCAAATTCATGGAAAATAAATTGTTTAACAATTTCTGTCATTTATTTGGTCGGCTTTCTGTCCGATGGCGTCCGGATTGGCCAACGGGTCCAAATCGGCGAAGAGGTTGAACCACGAGGACATGTCCTTCGAGTTCTTGGAGGAGTTCTATAGTGATAACAAATTGAGATAACGGTCGCAATCAATCAACGCTTACCTTATCTTTGTTGGGATTTGGGAGCACTTTCTTGGTCTCCTCCTTCTTGTCGTTTTTGGCGATCGAAGCGGTCATCGAATTCATTGTGTGGTTCAACGCGTTTAAGTCAATCAACTGACTCGGCATAAAAGCCCCGCTCAGGTCGTGTGGCAACGGTTTGGCCACTTGTGATGCGGCCAATGGCGGACTCGTCGGTGCGTTAAGAATCTCATTGAGAAAAGACAAGTCATCCGAAGGGATGTCCAGTGAGCCGAGAATGTCTGACTCCTTAGCCACGGGTCCAGAGGTATCTTTGGTAACGTTTTGCTTGTTTTGATCGGAACTGAGATCAAGTAATGAATTGGTTTCCTTCTGTTCGCCAGAAGTGCTCTTTTGATTGGAATGTTTGTTGACTTTACTCTGACTAGAATTGGTCTGACTTTTGCCACTTCTTGTGTTGCTCTTCTTGTGACCCCTTTTGGCCATTTTGTCCGCGTCGTCGTCGTCTCTATAATCAGCCTCAAAGAAGATGAGTCGGTCCTTATCGTCATCTTCAGTGCCTTCAAATATCTTGTTCATCTCATCGAGAGAGTTGGTATCTTCGGCCAACTTTTTGCTCGTTTCAGTCAACTCGCGAAGAGTTGTAAACTCGTAATACTGGTAACCTTTGAAGCCGTCGGCCACGGCTGACATTGTCTTCGAAGTCTTCTCCCAGAACTGAAGCAATGCGTTCTGATAGCCGACCAAAGCGTTGGAATACATATTACAACGACTTGCACTCAAGAGGTCGATCTTCTGGTTGGTATCCACTTTCAACTTATCGAACCTCATCTTAGACTTGCGGACATGACTCTGAACTTTGCGGAACTTTTCCAACTGCTTGTAAGTGTCCGGATCTAACTGTTGGGACACGTCTTTCATCCACAGAAGGGCCGCTCTGTAGGCAGTCCTCGACTTCTCCATCTTCTCGACGGTCAGCATAGTGTCGGCCACTGCTCTGTATTGGAATGTTTCCACTTCTTGGTAGAGTCTGACCAATGGGTTCCGTAACTGAATGCGTTGCTGTGCGGTATAAGACAGGGTTTTACCCGACGCCGCCATCATTTTGCCGGCCCTAGTCTTGTCCAGTTTGGCGCACTCCTTCAGGAACCGACCGGCGGCGCTCTCCTCGTGAGCCAGACCGCAGATCCTGTCCTGATATCCTTCCAGAACCATAATCAGGTTCTGACACGACTCGTCAATCGAGCGCAACAACTGTTGTCGGCAAAGAAGATATAGGCATAGCTTTTGGTGGTAAGTCGACTTACCTCGAGTTTGGCATCGAGTTCGGCGTCTGAGGCGACCACACAATCGTCTTCTTTGCGCTTCAGTTTCGACAAAAATGTCTGTTTTGTCTGCCAATAGTGTAATTGCATTTTGGATAGCGTCGAGTCGTCGTAGCGCTCGACGTAACGGTCGTATTGAGTGCCGTACATCGCGCTTCTGGTCAGACACACCGCCGATGGCCACTCAATACTACAATCAGTCGACAATTAGTCACCAACTGGTCCACTGGTGACAAACAATGATAACTTGTGGCAACACAACAAACTGCTCACAAGTAGTGTTACTGTTCACGAGGTGTTTATAACCAATTGGATTGCCTCACACCTCCAGAACCTCAATGAAAAGAAAATCATATTTTAGGAAATCAAAGTTTTGCAGAACTTTACGGTTTTTGGCTGAGATCAGCTGATCCAACAGGTGATGAACAAATGCGAGCAGTGATTGGGGGCACAAATCAGTGGATTTGATGAGAGGTTTGTGAAGAGAGTAACGGTTGTGACGGGACTTCACACACACAGACATAGAATACAATAGAAAACGTCAACTAATAGTGAATCTCTTCAATGGATTTGCAATGCATTCGAAGCCGACTTTCTGAGCCATTGGTTGACGTAATGCTTGACTCGGATTCACAATAAAATCAATGAAAGAGAGAAACGAATGAAATGTTTTGATTGAAGTGAAAGCAAAACAACAAAGACTTGTGTATCGGAAGCGCTGACCGAACCCGACCTCTGCAGACCCGCGCCAGTGCTGACCAGTGGTCACTTTGGTCTGCTTTATGCGTGTCTATCACGTCCTCAAAGGCAATCACCCGAAACAGTACTCCCGAAGCAGTTCCGACGTTATCCACGCCATGGCTGACAGTCAGGCCTTTTGTCTCCGACGGCCGAACCACACGTCCGATATGCTCGACGTCTTCGACCGGATGTTCAAAGACGAGTCGATGACGGACTGCGCTCTTGTCTGCGGCGAAGGACAAGCTGTCAAATCTCACCGAATGATTCTGTCGGCCGCTTCGCCATTCTTCAAGTCTGTCTTCGACCAGATGGCCAACTATTGGCCAAACTATCCGATCATTTATCTCAAAGATATGCCAATAATTGACTTGAGAGCCATCATTGAGTTCATATACAGAGGAGAAGTGACTGTCTCTCAGACACAACTCGAATCTGTCTTAAGATCTGCAGAATCGTTGAAAATTAAAGGCCTCGAAGAAATCGACCGAAAAGAAGACGGTTCTTATACCGCGACAACGATTTCAAAGAAGAAAAGGCGGAGAAGACCCCGGAAAAAGTCAACTGAAGACCAGAACCCCAACGAAGAGATGGAAGACTATGACAGTCAGACGACAGACGACTCGTTAACCGAGTGCTCAGACGGTGAGGGAAGTGGCCATTCGATGGCAGAGACGCCAACAGATATGAGTGGTTCCCGAAATTATAACGAAAGTATCGGAGCTTCAGAGGACGGCATAGAGCCGTCAAGACTTTTGGAACAGTCAATGATTACCGGAGATGTGAGTAACGAGTTATGTGGTTATGCTTTAGCTAACTGTCTGTCTGTCTGTTTGCCAATCAGACACAAGAGAGCAATGGTCTCAATCAGTTCTCCACCGCATCCACTCCTCATCCCTACTCCGGTGTTGACGACGAAGGTATTGCACCAATAGTTGTCCAAATGGTTAAACTAACTGATTGTCTGTCCAGACATTAAGCCTAATGTCTACGACGAACCCATAGGTCTGATATCGCAGATCTCTTCGGCGCTCTCTAATGATTGTAACTCTGACTGTAACTCAGCCCTCAATCATACCTCTCACGAAACTCAGACACCATTAATGCATTCTTACGACACGTCTGGTATTCCATCGATTGCCGGCACCAGTGCTTCGAATGCCTTTCGGTGCCATTCAAGTGGTTAGTAATCCATTTGCTGTTTACCAGAACTCAGTGTATGTATGGCTTGAATTGAATGTACGGTTGGATTGCCAACAGATAAACGGCGATCAAAGTCATCAAAGAAGTCGCTTCACTCGCGAATCAACGTTCAGTCGATGTATCACATCCGACAGCAGCGGTTCCACTGTTCGATCTGTCACCAGGGCTTCACTGCCAAACGCAATCTGCAGAGACATATGCAGATTCACAACTACTACAGGAATAAGTTCGAGTGCGAGCACTGCCAGAGACAGTTCTCTTGGAAGCACACACTCAACATACACATAGAGAAGGCTCACAACGTCAAGATATAGCACACATACAGATGGGAGGAACAGATGAGACGATTAACCATTGACTTCATGACTATGACTGAAAGTCTGCTTCTCTAAAGACAACTCATTCTTCTTAACCATTATTTCGATTTCAATATTTCTATTTACTAATTCATCCGATCATTAATTCATTAATTCTTCGACATTAGTATAAGTTATTAACCAAAGAATTCTTTTCGAATGTCTGATTTGTAATTAAGATTTAGATGTTATTTATATTTATATTTGATCTGACAGTCAGAGACGACTCGCTTATCGCTAACACTAAATGTTTACAATAGTTGACATCAAAACATACAAAACACTCGAGTCTTATGTCTGTGTCCAGACATTAAAGCTGACCATAAGAGGGACGTCTCGATTGTCTCGACTTCTTCTAGAGATGCCATAACCCATACGACACTGTTATCGAGGCTAAGCTTACGTCCAAAATATAAGATTTTGTTTTATTCGTAAATATTTGTAAATATTTATAATTACATTAAAAAAATAGTTATATAACTGAATAAATATGAAGACATTTGGCTCTTAAAATTGAACTTAGAGTGACCTTGCCACTCTTGACACTCCTGTCCTGTCACTGCCTTTAGAGCTAGAATTTTCCAATTAGTTTTTAACAAAGTTGCGACAGGCAATTGACAAACCAGCTAGTTTATGTAGTTTATATTGGCATAATATGCTAATTGCGGTCGAGTTGTGAGTTAAACGGTTCTTTGCTCTGATTTATCGGCTATTTATCATGTTTTCAAAACTAAGGAAATATATTTTGGAATGTTTAGCACAAAAAAAACTTGATTTGCATTTATTTTTATCGCATTCGTTATCAATTGTGCGCGAAGTCAGAGGAATGGCTACCGATGCGAGAGTGTCTAGCTACCAGCCTAACTAGCTAACTTACCTGTCGGATGCAAAGCCCGTGTTGTATCGAAAATAGCGCCAGACCTGGAATACATCAAAGAATAGGTGATCACTGATGCGTTGGTTGGTGTCAGAGACAGACAGTGAGAGCCTATACGGCAAACCTCTCCTCTCCTCTCTTGCCTTCCTCTGTGCCCTCTCTGTGTCTGTGCGGGCATTGGCTGAGCGCAGGTCCACTCATCCACTCCTTCAGCTCCGGGCGATCTGTCAGTCAGACTGGTATGACTGGAAGTAGTGATGATTCACTCCAATCATTATTCGCTGTTTTAAAAACAATTTTCGCTATATTTCTCTCTCAGCCGAAGACATATAAGTGTTTGTCGCGACAACACTAGCACTCCATCACTGGTGACGACTCGACTCCCAGTTGTACATCACTTGCGCTGATCCAGAGTCTTGAGCTGTGATGGCAATGCTTTCGTCGTATATTCCAAACAAATTATTCCAAAGCCTAATCCAAATCCCAAACTCTTTGCGCCACTGATCCCAATTTGCAAGCGTCTCGCTCCGCGCCACCGATCACAATGACCCTGACAGCTCAATACAGACCTTACCGAGGTATGACACCAATCAGCTTGCTCAATATAGCTGATGTTGGTTTATGCAATCATTGAATTGCCGATTAATGGGTGACATCTCAGATGAGGACACGATGGACGGTCTGGAGAACGACCACCTCGCTTGGGGCGACCACGAGCCCGGCACCATCCAGATCTACGAGAAGACCACCGAAGACATACCATTCGCCTCCAACCGGAGACTACTGTTGGGCATCGTTCTACTCTCTGTCCTAACTCTATTGACCGGATTCCTTATCGGCTTCTTCGCCCACCGAAGTCACACCGAATGCGTCCCAACTCTGGTCAGTCACTGCTTTCCGTTTCACCATCGCTCGGACACTAACTTACAATTGCTTTGAAGGCCATGTCTTTGCACGCGATCAGAGACGAAGACCCGACCATCAGAGCTAAGCTCCTGAAGAGGATTAGCTCCGATTCGATAAGAAGTTTTGTCCGCCATTTGGCCAAAGAGCCGCACATCGCCGGCTCCGACAATGATCTCAAACTGGCGATCGAAGTGAAAAAGTTCTTCGACTCTCACAACTTCAATAGGACAGAGATCAAGAACTACTCGGTCCTGCTGTCGGTGGCCGACGACTCTGACCCGAATCACTTCGAAATTGTCGATCAAATGTCAAACAAAACCATTTACTCTTCACTCACAGCACAAACCAAAGACACTCCAGACCTGAACGCCTTCTGTGCCTATTCGCCCAGCGCTGACCTCAAGGTTTGTCCCATTGGCTCACTTCCGCCGCTCACCCCTTTCGCGATGCAATCCAGGGTCAGATCATATTTGTGAACTACGGCCGAGTGGCGGACTATCAAGTGTTGCTCAACGTCTACAACATCAGCCGCGAGACCATCTCTGGCAAGATCTTGTTGGCCAAGCAGTTCCATCTGACAGCCGATGAACAGGTATTCCATTGGCTTTTGTGTGCAATCACTCAACCATTGTCTGCCATTGTCTGCCCTCCCCTTCAGATGCGATTCGCTGAACAGATGGGAGCGTCAGCTCTGCTTCTGTATCCGGATCCGCAACACTACGGGCCATACGAAGACAATCCGAAAACGTTTCCCAGATCTCAATCCATGCCGTCCGACGCCATCCGACACGACTCACTCTTATGGAATGGCCAGGGAGACCCGCAAACGCCAGGGTATGTCTCATGCAGTCCAGTGCTGGTGACTAACTCGGCCCCTCTCGCAGCTACCCCTCCACAGCCCACGCGCTTCGTCTGTCTCTCGACTCTTTGCAGCTACCAAGGTAAGTGGTTTGAGCTCTGTCGCAGTTACTGATCATCTCTTGTCACAGCATTCCTGTGCAACCTATAAGCTATTCGATGGCCTTAGAAATCTTGAGCCGACTGGACGGCCAGAGAGCGCCGATTGCGTGGATGACTGGCTTCAGACAACTCAACTCAAGCGCGTCATTCGGTTTGGGGCCCGGATTCAAGAACGAGGCCAACACTAACCTAACGCTTCGCCTGAAAGTGACCAATCAGTTGGTTAACAGGACTATACGCAATGTGATCGGATCTATACAGGGAAGGGTAGAGCCCGACCGGTATGTCATAATCGGCAACCATCGGGACGCCTGGTTCAACGGCGCGGTCGACTCGTCCGCCGGAACGGCAGCTTTTCTCGAACTGTCGCGAGCGTTCGGCGATCTCCTCACAGAGGGATGGCGTCCGCGAAGAACTATACTGTTCTGCAGTTGGGGCGCAGAAGAGTTCAATTTGATTGGATCGACCGAATTCATAGAGGAATACCTGAAGATATTGCACGGCCGGGCCGTGGCGTACGTCAATTCAGACATAATTGTGATCGGAAACGGAAGTCTCAGTGCCGCCGCTTCTCCCCTCTTATATCACGCGATATTCAACGCCACTAAAGAAGTGCCGAACCCTAACGATAGGGAGAATAGGGCCAAAACAGTGTACGACAAGTGGGCCATCAGTTACCCCGTGATGAGGAACTCCTCGTCGATGGTGTCGCTCAAACGGAGCGCTTCCGAGGCTCGTGTCGACGACGAGGACGAGCACTCGGATGGCAGCTTCTTCTCTGCAGAGCCCAACGAGCCAGGTGCTCTCCTCAAGAGCTACCTTCAGTCGGCAGTCACTCAGACCCGACCCAAAGTGCGTCAGTTGGATATGAGGAGCGCATACGCGCCCTTCTTCACGTTGGCCGGCATTCCGGCGGTGGACATGACCTATGTCAAGGTCGACAAGAAGAGCGACAAGGTCAATTCGCTGAGCTATCCGCTGCTGCACACCCAATACGATCGCATTGAACTGATCGAGAAGTTTATAGATCCGGACTATCGGTACCACAAAGCAGTGACACAAGTGTTGGCCGAACTGATCCGCGATCTGTCCGACTCTCTCTTCATACCATTCAATCTTCTGGATTACGCACAAGTACTCAAAGACCTTTACGTGACTTTGTCGGAGCACACGTCCACTGTCCTGACCAACAACGGCATCGACATCGGTCTGTAGTCTTCGTCTGTCTGTCTGTCGACCGACTGATGCGCTAACCGTTTCACTTGACTTCCACAGCCCTTCTCGACTCAGCCATTAAGAACTTCACGGCAGCGGTGGTCAGATTCCACGACAACCAGGACAAGATTGACCTGAGAGAGTGAGTATCTCTTGTTTATCTGTCCACTGATGGCACTGACGTCCCTGTCCTGCAGTCCAATGGCCATTCGGCGGGTCAACGACCAGCTGCTGCTGATTGAGCGCATGTTCCTCGACCAGAACGGTCTGCCGCGAAACGTGGCGAAGAGACACATCGTTCTGTCGCCGAGTGAGACCGACCAGCCCTACGACCAGATGTTCCCGGGACTGATGGACGAGTTCACGATTCTCCTGCAGGAGACTCACTCGAAGAACATGTCGTGGACTGTGATCAGAGCCCACTACTCGATACTGGTGTTCACGATCGAGGCCGCGGCCAACGCCCTCAGCGATGTCGTCCTGTAGTCCATAGTCGGAAACGACAAGACTTGTTCTGAAGACGAATTCAAATGTGATTTAGTTATGGACTGCGACTCATCTCAGACCTCATCTCAATCTTGGAATCTATCGCTAGAATGAGATACCGAGTCATCAGTTGATGAGATTCAACACAAATCTCTTAATTGAGTTCTCTATTGACCTCTAATTTATTTACTTATTTAACACTCAATTGTATTATATATTCGAAAAGTTTATCAGATTTTTAGTTTTGATTTTTATTCTATAGATTTGTTCGCATCGTTCGGATTGATGTCAAACAGACATCGGATTTGATTGTAATCTAAATATACTCTGAGTTTTGGTTTCATTTGGAAATTAAATTGATTTTCGAACCAATCGATCGAATGTTTGAATTTAATTTGGATATCAAAATAAATCAATTGTTGTTTACAAAGAAGAATCGGTTGTTTGCCAAAGATGTGGCAGATATTTGTGCGAAAACCGTTTTGAAATGTTTTGCGAAAACCAACAATTAGAACAATGAACTTGGTAGAAAATTTTGATATAATTGTTGCCATTAGTGCCTAAAAACGATTCTAACCTCTTGTTTACAAACAACTTCTTCAACAAACTCTCAATTATCACCCAAACCAATGATGACCAGAACGCAACTTCAGTGGGAGAAGAGTCTCCGAGTTTACGATTACGATGGGAAGAAAGACCCCGATAAATGTCATTCGTTGACGAGTTGTGTGAACAAATCAAATGCGAGAACCGATCGAACGATCGTTGGCCAGACGGGGCCAGGAGTGAGACCCGTAGCCAAACGATGGCGGACAGTGACCGCGAAAATCGATTCGGGTTTATGTCAGAAGACTAGCGGAACATCGAAAAAGTCTTCTGTCGAGGAAGAGATCCACGAAACGAAG
>JAQGBE010000890.1:0-13860 GCA_034698225.1 Scheloribates latipes | reverse complement strand
GTTGTTATAATTGAATCGTTTTTTGTGTAAAATATATCTTTTATTTTCAAAATAAAGTTTATATCGATTTTTATTCTCGAAAATCAGTTTTCGAATCAATTGTTTGGCAATCACTTCATGTCTTACTTTACTCATTCTTATTGTGTTATTGATTTCGAATTCTTATGTTTCGGTTTTGTTCCGCAAGTGATCGACATTTGGCTCATCACTGAAGACATTTGGATTCAGTGATGGAACAGAAGATTGTGATCACTGTTTTCGGATGTTCTGGTCATTCAGTTTGTGTGCTATGAATGACCGGAACAATAAAAATTGATTACAAGTCTTCTGGTTTCAGTGTTCAGTGAACTATAGGTTTGTTTTGTGATTGATTGTGATCATGCTCAATATTTGCCAAGCAAGCCCAGCCAAGTTTGTGTGCCAGTTCCTGCTTGTCATTTGAAATGAGCAATGTTACCAATGTTAGTAAACTAGTGTCAACACTGATTAGGCCTTTGGGCTAAAGGCATGTCTAAAAGTGTTGCCGTAAATGTGTTTTCCATTCATTTGATGCAATCATTTAATAGTTTGCGACAATTATTTAGTTTAGAAAACAGTGATTCGTTTCGTTTGGTATACAATCAGTTCTGACAACTGTTTTCATTGGAAAACAAGTGAACATTAGCTCCACTAATGAAGTCATTTAACTCATAACGAGGTTATTGATTGGCAAACGCTTTCACTTTCGTCTCACTCTCTCTATAACTGTTGTTCAATAAACTAAGAGAAATGTCTTAATGAAGAAGTGGTGCAGAGATGCGAAACCGTAGCCCAACTCTGCGCCCAACCAACAGAGCTATTAATCAATTTGGAGTCCAATTTGCATAGAAATCGATCGCATAGTCGACGATATGCCGACTAATTATCGGACGAGACATCTGTTCGTCAGTGCAGTGAAGATACTGTGTCTTCAGACTTAGTGTCAGATCGGGATCTGCCGACTGAGGCTGTGTTGCGTTGTGCCTGTCGTGTGTGTGGAGTGCATGGATAGGCACTGGTGTTGTGCTGTGCGATGCGATGCCAGCGCACAGCACAACACCAGTGCCTCCGTGCAGCTCCTCTGCTCGAATCGATCATGCTCAATTCGCTCCAATCTCACCGACCAGTGATGGTTAGGCCAACACAATTGAAATGAATCCTAATCTCGCGTACGAAGTAATCACATACGACTCTGACGATGAAATGGTGAAAACCCGGCGCGGAATACCGTTCGGCGGCCTCCGCAATAAGAAGGGTCACCCGATCTACTCGCACGAAGACATCCGCGAACAGTACTGCATCACCAGAAAGGAGTTGGAAGTGCTTGAGACCAGTCTCCGGGACTCGTCGGCGGTCCGCTTCTTCGGCTGTCTCTCCTCGCGACACGTGCCCGACAGCCAGTGCTCGAAGAGTTCCTTTCTTCTCCACTCGTGTGTCAACAAACGCAAGAGTTCTTCGGAATCCGAGGACCAATTGGATAATCAAAAGCGGTTCGAATCATTCACTTTATACTTGCTTTGATTGATAGCCTAGCTCTAAAAACTGTGCAGTTCAGTCCAATTAGCTAGGTGCCTTGAGCGTTAATCTCTAGCTAAGAGCAATTTAATTGAGCCAGGTTAATTGGATTCAACTTTATCCCCGCTGGCAAGTTGTGCGCAAGCATTCTCTCGCGCGATAATCACATCGCAGAGCTATATCTTATGCAAAGATCGCTACAAATCCCAGATTATTAGATCATCTCTGGCTGTGATGTGCGCTCACATTCCAGTGCCCGACAGCCTCGCCCGGCCTCATATCAACTCTGCGCCAGGTCTTAGCCGCTCCGCTTCACTTGCCAAGCTGTTTCACCATGCACACGAATAGAGGAGATGCAGTTAGCAGCAGATGTCTGCTCAATCATAACAGCTATCAAATTGAACCAGATCACTATTGGAGTAACAGCGGTAGTGCCAGTCCCGTGAGAATCTGTGCAGATGACACATCTTGTGAGACACTGTTTCTGATTATGCAAATTGGAAGTTTGCACAGCACTTGTGTCAGTGCTCGGGCACACCACCGACACAGCCACCTTGCTCATGGCACTAATAGAGCGGACACACATTTAAATAGATCAATATATTTGGGGCCAACGCCTAATTTGCCAGACATAGACACAGTTTGCCAGATGATAATCATAGCCACAGAGCACACCACCAAATGCCAGAGCCATTTGGGATCGGCAGTCGAACAACTCGTTCGGTTCTCTGCTGTGCCGTAATCTCTCTCTACTTAATAACATATAAGAGATATAATAATTTATAATAAGATATGCTTTTCTATGGTTGTGTGTAATCATAATCTTTTGTATTCACCCGAAAGTCTATTCAAATATTAATTTCAAAAAAGTATATTATATTTGCTTTTGAATGGCAAACAGAGTCGGATGAGAGGCCGACCAATAGTGACTCTGAATAGTGGTGGAGAGTTATGCAGCACCAGCACCATCACCATCATGATCACCATGCTCACATTGCACAGCACACACCACTCTATTATGTGGCAAATTTAAAGCCATTAATTAAAAGTGTGGACTTTAACTAATTAATTATTTAATAGACATAATTACTGGCATTAAATAGATTGGTATTACTTGACTCGACTATCGTAATAGAGTCGATAATTACCGTGCAATGAGTCGGTCGGTCGTTTCGGTGGGGGGAGTGGGCGGAGGGGAGGACAGGGAGACTGTCGGCTGTCGGTTAGTCGAGTTAAGGCTAGTCTTCAATACATAAACTGAAAGCAAAAAACGAATTTTCTAATAGAATAATGTCGTTCGCTATGACACGAGTGATGTGCAGTCCAGGGAAGGGAAGGGAAGGCAAGGCCTGACACCGGTCTGAGCTCTAATGCACGGAAGTGTCATTCGGGGAGTAATGAACACAAAGACAAACGATATTTAGATCTAATCTATTGATTGGGTATAAGCTATAAAACTATGGCCAATAAAGAGCTGATTAATTGCTTTTCCAACCCCTCTCTTGATATACAATAGTTTTCAGCTCTCGTCCGCTCATAATGTGCTCGAAGACGACGACAGCGACGGAGGCTTTAGACAGCATTACACTAAGTCGGCGCCAATCAGAGGGTCGGCCGAACACTACATCCAGTCTAACGAATGCCAAAAGAGGTGCCAATACAGAGATCCATCGGCTCAGCCCTACGAGCAGTGCATTGCTCGGGCAAAAGTCAAATTACGCCAATCCTATAGTTCCGGATCGCAAGACATTAATAAATCGTCGATTAGTAAATCGATTTATGGCTCAACGGTTAGACCGGAAAACCATTTGATTCTTATTCTTGTTTAAAATTATCGACAAAATCCAAACCCAAAAAGTGCTTATTATAGACGTCTCTCTATGTGTAGGCATTGCCGTACGACTCGTCCACATCGCACAGCGCCGACCATTTGGTCGACTACTCAAACGGCCAGCGGTACGGCCGGCCCGCCGACGATCCGTACGACATGTCCGGCAAAAAGCACGTGTCGTTCGACTCGGGAGACTCGAAGCCGGTCCGCCGGAGTATGACCTGCAGTGCGGGAATGGCCGGCATCCACATGAACAGCGTGTCGCCGGCCGTTGGCCACCACAACCCGCGGCGGCGCGACGTGAGTCCGCCGTCCAACTCGTGGACGTCAACGTCTTCGGCCGCCAAACGGGAAATGTCGCCACCGGTTGCGTCTCAGGAAAGGCTCTTAGGTTTGCGATACATATGTTTTGCATCGATTAAGTCGTGTTATCCGAGTCTGAGCTCATATTTAATTAGATTTGTTGCCCGGGATGTGACCGACATTGCAATGGAACGCTCACTCCAGTTATGCCTCGATTATGCATATTTACATCAATCTGAGCGCTCATTCAATTACTGTTGCGTCTACCTTGGTGATATTGGCAAGGTGGCAAGGATTTTGCTTGTTTATTTAAGCTTCTTTACTAAATCGCTTGGAGCTATAGTTCGAAAACGATTTAGATAACAAGTTTAAGGTTAGGTTTATGGGGATTATGTGGGATGATATGCGATCTGATTGCTAGCTGACACTCGCCCGGCTCACCATCTTGGTGATTCTTGTTTTTAATTTGAAGCCTGACTTTTAACTGGCGATCGGTGGCAGAGATTGCATAATACAGGCAATGGTTTGGGCGCCGGAGTAACCGAACCGCTCGAAGCCATCCATTATTACATTCGCCACAGATTTCTATCCAATTTAGTGCTTCTCCTCGAACAGAAAATTTTTATTTTTATTTGTATACATGCATTCGAATACAAATAGCTGTTCCTATTGAGTGGACGCACTGTTTATATCAGTAAAAAATATGAGCATGATGAAATATTCATAATTCCCTAGAAGATGATCGACTAAATTGAAATACTCATCGAATATTTATTGCCAATTCATATGAGCGATGAAAATTTATATTCTAGTAAATTTATTTGATATATGTTGCTTGCTTGAATTTTAAACATACCAGGATTGCAATAACTGAGCCAGACAAGACAAATTAAGCGAGCATATATTCGTGATTTATTGCTAGTTGTTTTCAGTGCAAATACATATTCCCGGTCTTCTATGTATATATATCCAGGTTAATGGTTTAACAAATGGCTTTTTTCCTTGGCGATTCATTAAGATTGCATGATAAAAATGATAGAACGCACCGGAATATTGCTTATATAGACCATGATTCAATTTCCTGACACTGATTGGCCGACGCCAGCAATTGCTAGGCTATTTGTCTTTTGTGTAAATTGTGCAAGCTCATCGCCAATGGCTCTCTTGGTCTCTTCTGTGGCCAAGAAGCAAACAGCCGGGTCTCCAAACGGCAATAATCGAGATAAAAGTGATGTCTCAGTGAGAGGTCTGAGTCGAACAATATTTATATTTCATTGCATTCTCTCTATTCGTGTATTGATTTCAAAGCGATTCCACTCTTTTCTCCTCAGCTTCTGAGCGAAAGGACCAATAATTTTATCGATTTTCAGACTCCGACTCTGTTTTCTGTTCAAATGATTCTGTCGTTATATTCCTTACTCCTATTACTCGGGGTCTCATCTCTTATCAGCGACTATGGGCTTCACTGCTGACTCTTCGCTATTAAATTACTTCAATTCACTTGAAATCAATTTCCACTTAAACCCCAAATATGTAATAATCTATCTCTGAAAAGGACTCATCAAATCGAGTCACTCGGAGGCCAACCCACCGAAGCAGCCGTCAGTCTCTCCGTCCCTCTCACACACGCCATCTCTATCGACGCCCTGTCGTCTCGTCCGACGGGTCATCATGAAGACCCAGGCCACCCAGACCGAGATCACCCAGCTGGTCAAGAGCCGCTCCTCCCGTTCCATCCCGGCCTACCTCACGCTCTCGCCGCGGACCGCCAACCAGAATATGGTTCAGCGGCACAGCTTCGACCTGCGGGTGCCGACCACTCCTAACTCGTTGTGCGAATACCACCAGAGAGTGCTTCTGCGACAGACCCAGAGCTGGACGGACCCGAATTGCTTGGGCGCCACATCACTGCCATTTGTGAGGTCGCGGTCTGTTCATGGAATCACTGTCAACGGCAGAGCAGTTGATTTCGGCGACGACGAGTTGATGCAGATCTGCATGACTGGTGACGATAGGGTCCACATCTCAGACAATAAGCTCAAAGCAATCGACTATTTTTGTGATAACAACATCGATGAGCCGTTCCTTCAGCCGCTGACCACTCACTTCAAGTCATACTCCAACGACGAGGTCTTCATACCTAAGAAGGAGACCGGAGATGACGGTAAGTGTCTGTCATTAGGCCACAGATTGTATGACAAATTGCAAACTCGCAGACCATATATTGGGCGGAAGACTGTTCCGCCGCCACTCAGCCAAAGCGGACTTAGCGGCCGACCCGCTGGGCGTCGAACTGATCGCATCGCCGCCGCCAGACTTCGCCGACAAAGAGCTGATCGACGAGTGCGGCGACAACTCGGCCGACAATAATATTAATGAGTTGTCACCGAAGAAGTCCAACTCTGAGTCCAGTCATGCGATGGTGACTGACGAGGGAAGTGACTTAATATCCTCGACAGACATGGATGACCTCCAGTCCAGCGGAAACAACTCGAAAGTATTATCGCTAACGACTTGAGAGGAATATAAATTACACGCCATTTATCTTCTCATCTCAGATGACAACGAGTTCGCCAACAGTCGTATCAGAGCTTAACCCAGACGTGCCCTTAACGCCGCCGATCGGACCGGACCTGCCATCAGTCAAAGACAAAGAACCAGAACAGGCCGTTGGTCTCAGCGCCGGCCAATTGGACTCTCCTATCCTGCGCCTCAAGAGACAGATGATGGAAGCGTTGATGTCTCCCGACAGCGATTCATCCAGTTTTCACATCACGTCCTCGACATCGAGTTCAGACATCATTAAAGAGGTTGACATCCAGACAATGGACGTCAGTGACAGGTCTCCTGAGAAGACATCAGTTAAAGAGACGACTCAATCGAAGAGCGAAAGCGATGACATCACTACCTCTCCAGAAAGCAGTGCATCGCCGATGACAAGGCTGTTGAGCACTTCGAGAGTGCTTCAGAGGAAATCTGATCCGACGATCGATGAGAAGAATGCACTGCAAAGCGATGACAGCGTACGTCCATTAGAGATGTCATTCATTCGGAAATTTATAATTAATTGATTGTCCAATAGATGAAAGTCAGGTCCCTTTCAGTGCCAAGTCTGCAGAAACGGCCGACAAGTCTTACGCCGAAGAGACTGTTGTTGAGAGCCGACGAGACCTTTGACATCGAGCGGCGGTCGTCGTCTTCGTCCGACGCGTCTGTTCCGCGATCGCCGCGTTCGCCAGAATCGTTGGCTTCCACTCATTGCAGCACTAATCCAGAAGAAGGTGATTCCGATTTGTTAGATCTGACTCCTATACAAGATATCTATTCATCGGATCCATCGACTACTGTAGAGCCGACAACAATCGTTGAAACAGTTCCTTCGCCTTCGGCGAAGCCAAAGGTTCCGCCGAAACCGACCTTTTTGGCCACAACTGACCAGAGACCGCATAAATCGATTGCGAAAGAGCCCGAAGTTTGTGAACTGATTGATCTCACAGAACGCGAATCGATATCTGAAGACACCAAAAGCAGTACTCCAGAGATGGAGGACTTGAAGAATATAATTGCGCAAAAGTGTGCGGACATTAAGTCCAAGATTAGCGAAGCCGAACATTTGGACCCTCACGTTGAAGAAGATGAGAATGCAGTCGAAGAAGAAGAGGCGACCTGTAGTGGTATACCGTTGGCCGCAATAATTCTCCGGCGATCACTATCTGGAGAGTTGTCCACTGTATCGGAAGTGTCTGAAGAGATGAGCAATAATGGCAACGGCGCTCAAAAATCCTATTCTTCCGCAGAAAGAGAAGTTGATTCAGACGACAAGGACACACTGCCTCGACTGCTCACACTGTCGGCCGATGGTCTGTCTTCCGAGAACATTGCCATTCATTCGGGCGCCACATCTCCCAGTCTGGCCGACAGCACTACTTCGGGCAGTTTTCTAATCGACTCCAGTATTACCGAACCGTCATCTATCGCCGAGTCCGACCGATTGCCGTCGGTCGGTCAGACCGCTTCTCTTCCTTGTATGCCGACGCAAGTGGTGGCCAATGTGACCAAAATGGCGTCGGAAGGCAATACAGTGGGCGGTAAGTGTCGAATCACTTGTCTTCATATCGATTGAAGATATATTCGATTCGATAGATGTTTGTCCGAAAATCCATTTGACCACCGAATCGACTGCAGTCACCGATTTGGGTCACATCGAGTCGACCATCAATAACAACAGGCCTTACGAGCCAATGGTCGGTCAGCTGATCGACCTGATCACCGAGTCTTCTCAGGCGACCGAACGGGACATCGAGAAGTCCGAGTTCTCATTACAACACCAGAGCTCACAGGACATCGACGGCGAAGAGTCGCTGTCATTGGATGCGCTCAATCAGAGTCTATCGCTCATTGAAGAGCCTCCCGAGCATGAGATCGACAGATCATCGGCAGAACCACACGAAGACAGTCAAGCATTAGGTCTGCTTCAAGAGGCGTCCACTTCCGAGAGCACAACCACTCAACAGATATCTGATCTCAAGAAAGATGAAACTCCGGAACACTCACACTCTGGTATGTCTGATTTTGAGCTTGATCATTGACCTTTTTGTTGATATATAGGATCGAGCAAGAGCAAAAGATCGAGCAAAAGAGCAAGGTCAGCATTGGTGCAGAAGAACTCTTCGAGTGAGAGCCAAACCCTGTTATCTCAGGAAGAGTTCTATATAATGCAGAGGAGGGCCCGCTCTCTGAGCCGGAGTCCCGACAAAGCCTTACTACACGAGTCGGCGCTGAGTCTTCAGCACCAGTCCTGCAGTCACCACCACTTCACGTGCAGTGAGTGCGGAGAGGCGGCCAATCAGCGCAATGTGCCTTCGATTCTCAGACGATCCCGACTTGAGAGGACAGGTAACTGACCCTCGAGTTTGCGTATCGAATATCTGTCGATACATAATATTATTTCATTAAGGAATTCCATATCTTTATCGCAAAGCAATGACAATCGACGACATCTACTTCGACTCGGATGACGACGAAGAGGACGCCGGCGTTCACACCGATAGCTACCGGTCGGCGCTCTGGCTCTACATCGGCCGCAAAGAGGAAGCGGCCGTTTGGGGCCACAGGAATCCATTGAACTCAATCAACGATCCGGCAATACCTCGCTCAGAGTCGGACGAAAGTACTCTATCGGAGAAGGGATTCCGAAAGCATTACGAAGCGGTCACTCATCGGCTGATCCATCGGAAGGCGTCGATCGAAATGTATAAACGAATACTGAACCGGACTTTCGGTATGTTTGCCATCGATTGCCAATCAATCTCTCATTTATGCCATAAAACAGTCATAGAAAAGGTGTTGACATTAGTGAGGAATAACGGAGAGTTTGGTTTCCGTATACATGGAAGTCGACCGGTGGTGGTATCGGCAATCGAGAAAGGTAATTGTGCACCTGGGTCATTGCACTATCTCAGCTTGTACCATCTAAGGAACGCCAGCCGAAGTAAATGGTTTAGAAGTGGGAGATATCATTGTGACGGTCAACGACACCAATGTTCTGGAGGCGTCCCACTCGGATGTGGTCAAACTGGCGCACACGGGTATGTCTGTCCAGTGCTCGAGGCGTTCGCGCGGTCTGACTCTGCTGTCCATCGCAAGGGTCGGACACTTTGAAGTTGGAAGTGATCTGCACTTCGAAGCCCATTAAGAAGAATCAGCCGCCCGTCGAACACGACATTCTCATGAATGGCTATCTCTGCCGACTAACCGATAAGCCGTTAGCCGATAGACAGAGAGACGGAGCGACTCAGACTCAAACTCCAGGGACCAATAGGTTATGGCGTCGGCGATGGTTTGTGCTTAAGTCAGACTTCTGTCTCTATTGGTATAAAAACCCGAAAGTATGTCAAATGCCATAAAACATAAAAGACATTAAAATTGATGTGAAATCGATTTTCAAGTGCACAGAGCCGGTCGGCGCCCTATCTCTGCACGGGTATTGCGCCGGTGTCTCCAACGGCAGCATTCATGGCCAGCCCCATGTCTTTCGTCTGGTCCGTTACGCCACTCCGCAGAAGTATTTCGCCGCTTCTGATGCCGAGACCGCCGGACAGTGGGTCCAAGCCTTGAACCAATCGGCCACTCGAGTCAATCAAGTAATACGACCTTTCGTGTGCTCTCTCTCTCTCTCTCTCTCTCTCTCTCTCTCTCTCTCTCTCTCTCTCTCTCTCTCTCTCTCTCTCGACCTTTAATTCTTAAATTATTCAATTAATTGCATTATATATGAGCTATACTTCAATTAGTAGATGAAAGAGAAGTCATTTGATTGCAAATACATTTGATTGTAAATAATTGAGAAATAAGGCTAACATTGATTGCACGGAAAGCCAATGGCAAACACCAGATGAAACATATAGATTGGCAGATAGAGCGGCCTAATGGCCACGATTAACAAGATTAATTACGCTAATTGAATCAGGCATAGCCGAGTCCAATGACGGCTAATGATCCCGATTAGCATCCCGTCAGCAGTGGAATCGCGTGCCCAAACATTACTGACCCTGAGCTCTGTCTGTGTCTCAGATCGATCCGTACATCGACACAACACTGCACAACATTCACAAAACGCCGCTCTCATTCAAATACCTGGATTGTTACGGCTATCTGGCCAAGTTCAGTCGGCGGCGCAAGGTCTGGCGGCACCGCTACTTCGTGCTGAAAGACGCATGTCTTTACTTCTACAGCGACGCCAACTCGAACACTGCTCTTGGTATGAGTGCACTCCTAATATTGTCTCTGCAAACAGTCAGTGCTGGCGATTGTGCTGTCCATACCTCTACACTTTCATCCGCTGTTTGCCATCAATATTAATCACAATTTCGTTTGTATCGATCCGAAGGTGTCTTCTATTTGCACGGCTATAAAGTGCAGACGTGTTCTATGATCGGAAAGAAGCATACGTTCGAAGCCGTGCCGCCGGACACCAAGTTCAGACACCTCTGGCTATTGTCCGACTCGGATGCAGATAAAAAGAGGTGAGCACTCGCTGGTCAGTCACCCGACGAAGTCTAACGTCTTGGCATTTGTCTAACAGATGGTTAGCGGCGTTGGAATACTCTATCGACCGATGGATTCGACTCAAGTGAATACCTCCAGAGGCCAAACAGACAGATCCCGCTCTCAATTAGCTATATTTTTAGACAATATTTTATAAACAAGATAATATTTTGCGAGTTTGTCCCTGTTTGCAAAAGTTGAGGCCATAATATAAACTTGTTAACTCATGATCTCATAAAATAGTTTAACCAATCGGCTCCTGAGTGGGCACTCCTGAGGCCAGTCCCCCAGTCAGCCGTCGGCCCACCCGTTGTGTCAAACGCCAGGACTCTGGAGCCAAACCGTTAGGCCAAAGCGTATTGTCCACTTATAACTATACCCCCCGAAGAACCTCAATCTGATAGACCAATGCAACCAACGAGTGAGCAATTGTTTAACTTTTTACTATAACACGTGACCAAACATTTTGATATGAATTACAAATGCATTTGTTTTTTATAAATAATCTGAGAAATTATTATTGAAATTATTGAGCGATTAAGTATAAAAATGAGAGATAAAGTTGTATTCAATTAATACGTATTAAGAAGACCTGATTATAAAAATTAAGTAGTGTTTTAAGTAAAAGTTGTGAAGAGTTGTCGAGATTTGAGTTTTATATAAAGGAGTGAATCACAGGAATGGCTGCGAAGGACACGAAGGGCTGTGCCATCACTTGAAGACCGCCATCGACTCGTAGAACTGGATCACCACTTGCGGACACATTTGGTTGGCCTGTTTGGCGGGCACGAGGTCGGCCGAGTTGACACCCTTCCACTTGATGAGGAACATGTGTTCGCCGGTCCGCCTGTTGTCGGTGATGCCGCAGATCCGTTCGGCCTCCAGCTTGCGGTCGAAGCCGCGCAGACCCTTGGGGTCCACTGGCGGTGGCGTCGGCTTCACGTCTTCGGCCGACTGTTTAGAGTCGTCGGCGGGACTTAGCTTTGGCTTTTTGTTCGGCTTATTAGTCGACTTCTTGTGGCTCTCCGCCGACGACTGCCTCTTAGGCTTCGGTCGCGGCTTTTCTGCTTTGAGCTGCTCTTTGGACGGCACTTCGCGGCTCTGGGAAGACGTGTCGGACATGTCGGCGGCCGAGTGGACAGACTCGGACAGCGACTGGCACTCGAAGCTACCGATGGCATCGCGCGCCCGACTGTCCTCGGAGAGGGCGGTCAAAGACTCCCAGGTGTTGTCGGTGTGGGTGAAGCCGCGCCACTTGACCAGGTACTCGATAGTGCCCCGTTCGTTGACCCGCTTGTCCACGATCTTCTCGGCGACGAACTCGTCGTCGGCCATCGCCAGACACGACAAGTGAGCGATGAGCCGAAGAGGCGAAGGCAGTGAACGGCAATGAAAGGCAATGCGAACGCAATGCTGTGTTGTGTTGACTCGACTCACGCCTCAGAGTCTGTGTCTCTGCTGTTGTCTATCGCATCGATCGCTGCACTGCTATGACTCCAGCGCTGAGTGACGTCACGGCACAGGCAGTGGTGGCGAACCAGTGGTGACGTCAATCCTGTTTAGCGCTCCGTCTCTTTGCAGTTCACTCTTCGCTCTTCTCTCCGTTCACTCTCTCCAAACTCTGGTCTCCATCTCGTCAATCGATGGCAGTCATTGGTGGCAGTGTTGCAGTGGTTGATGGTCTCGATTGGAAACACTGATCGTTTGTGTCTCACTGTCTGTGTGTCTCATATCTTCGGCAAATGACCAGCAAATCGGCAAAAATTGATAGAAAACCGCAGACCTCTGTTAAGGTGCGAGTGATGCCCGAACAGAGCAATGACTATCGGGTGGTCGTCTTCGGCGCCGGAGGGGTCGGCAAGTCGTCCATGGTGCTCAGATTCGTCAAGGGTATGTCCCACTCTGGCCAGTGTGATTGTGATCTGGCTCAATTAGATGTGTCCGACAATGCCAATCATGTCCTGGTTCTATCATATCTGACCAAGCTTATGTTCACTCGTGAGGAGAGATCAGCTACAAGATAAGTCAGAAATGCCGTTGCCAGAAGCCCTGACAATCTCGTTGAATTAACCTTGATCTAGCTGAATTATAAGCTAATCTTGACAATTTTATTGGCCATGATTATGATTTACCGCCCAACACTATCAGGCCAACACTACAAGGTCATTTTTTGCTGACAATTGGTGCTGGCCTATTTCATAGAATGCAGTTCTGTTGTTTGGATTTGTTTCGTACAGATTTTATCTTGTTCATATTATCACATGAATCGAAGTTAAAATAATGTATTTCAGCTGTAATTAACTATGTTTGACACAATACACAGAGTTACCGATAGCGTAAACATGACTTTGACAGAGCTTTTACTTCACGCTAATGGGTAGTTTATTATCCACCTAAAATAAGAGATTCCCCTATGTTGAACCTTATTCGAGTGGAAATTTTCTCTAACTGAACTCAACGCTTTGCTGTCTTTCAGTGTTGAGTCCAGTTAGAGAAAAATTCCACTCATTTATGGATTTCTGTTGATTCAATAAGTATTACAGATTATCTGTAATAATTGGAGTTATCTTATTTGAGTAGTTTTATAGCTTAAAATCGGTAATCATTTTATAAATTATTTTCACATAAGTGGAGAATTGAATACAAAATATTGATGTTTTAAACGACAAACTTCCTGATATAAACAGTTTTCATGAAGATATTTTCATTTTTTAGTGAAAATAGATCGTTTCAACTGTATTTATAGTGAATTTCCTCTTGAGAAAATTTCAAATTACATTACCGTAATGAACCATTACTAATGATTTTTCAATATAGCGGGTTTACCTAATTAAACAATTTTGCATAGGAAAAAGTCCATCGTTTCCAAAAATGCATTTGCTTTACCATAATGTGTAGTTTACCTTATCACACCTTTACGCTATCGATATTTATATGTATTACTACACCTATGATCACTTGGAAAGTTGACGAAAAGTTATTCTATGAAAAGTCGGATTTTACTGAAATTTTCTCTGATTTTCATTGAAATTTCCGCCTTTGAAAAACAGCCCAACCCTACTGACAATATAAATAATTGGGTGATTCTCCACCTGAATTACCAGGAACTAAATGAAAATGATGACAATGATAAACATTAAGAAACTAAA
>JAQGBE010000889.1:0-13869 GCA_034698225.1 Scheloribates latipes | reverse complement strand
ATTCATTGGTGTCGACAATAAATCGGTCTCTCATGCGAACCGTTACATAATTAATGGCGAATTAATTGGCCAAATAAGTGCACTTTCATTTCGGGCGGACGACTGACTGTCAGTTCCCATAACTTTTACTTTTCCAGTGAATCTAAGAGCTTAACAAAGATTCGATTTATGTAATTAGAATTTTGATAAATTTAGGGATATTACCACGAAGTGTTTATAACGAATTTTCTATGACAAATTATTAAATAATAGCCAGATTTTATTTAGATTTTGTAACAATCTTTGTTAAGCTCTTTGCATTCGCATTGCGGAGGCAGTGGTTGTTGTGCTGTGCGAGCCGTTGGCCTATTGGGCAGCAAATGATCGCAATTAGTCAATACCTCTCTGACAAGTGTCTGATCTAATGCCACAATCAAAATAATAATTTGCTTGTTATCGCACTTTTATATTATTTAAAAAACTTATTTTTATAACCAATTTTTTCTCTTCTTATTTATGCAATGCATTAATGGATCAGTCAATCAGTCAATAAAGATATTTATTTTGAAACGAAAATTAGATTTTCATACTTACTGTCAATTTAGACGAATATAAGGATTGGTATTTATAATAACACATCTCTCCTCTAATCCACTGCAAACCTGTGTCCCAAATAACTCTATTTAAAGACAATTTAAATATAGTTGGAATCAGTGACTACTATAATAAAAACAAGTCTATCCATGCTTTCCATACGATTTACCACTGGTTGCCACCAAATTATTTTTGGCTCTCCTTCTCCTCGTCTGCCACTGCCTGTCGACCCCCTCTGCCCAGACCAGACCAGACCGCTCGGCAAAGACCGTTAGGCCATTGAGGCCATCGCAGGCCAGCCGTGTTCACTGTTCCTGGTAATTGTGTGCGCGATTGCAGCTCCACGGCTGCCAAACACCGCAACCGATCGTAATTCGCAAACCATTTCCAAGAATATAACAACAATTTGAAGAAAGCAAATAATGGAAAGCGAGAGGTGTCTTAAGCTCTAAAACGAGTTTCGTTAGTATCCATGGCTTAAGGAGTCTTAAAAGATCTGCAGATTATATTGAAATTAAGGTTTTGCCGCAACGGTTATAGTTATAGCGCACACAACACAACACACGGGGCATAAGGCATAAGACAAGGCATAACAGACTCGAGACGATAGGCACTGGACTTCATGCCCTATATATGCTATGCTTACAACAATTTTTTGGTTGCTCAGCCACAGCCAGAGCCAGAGTTCCTTTCCCCTGAAAGCCAGCTCAGGTAAAACTGGGTCAGCAGTATGTGTGCGTTTGCCTCATAGCCACTCTCTACCTGGTACATTAGTGCACTGACAGCTCTGCCAGTCCTAGTGGTGTTGCATAAGGGAAAACTTGTCCCTCTATTTGTAAGCCGTTTCGAAGTGATCGGAGAATTTCTCTCTTCTATCACCTCAACTGTGAAGTGATGTGACTTGACTTCGCCCCACATTCGCTCATTTGTGTGTTTGTTGTGTGTCAGTGACTGTGCACTCAAGAACTCACTTCCAGAAGGCTATCAGTCCATACACGCAATGCAATGACATATCGCAACCGAATTGTCGTATGAGTGCCGACACTCGACACTCGACACACCAATACTTTCACTGACTGACAACCAGTGGTGAAAGTGAGCAATCATTCACTCGCGAGTGACCGCTCCTGACCATGGATTTGATGGATTGACACGAGCCCTGCAATCCTGGTCTCTGTCGGTGACAAAGTCCAATCCAATGATCAAACCATCACTGCTCGCAAAAGTGCTCAATAACTTGGATTCAAATTTTTAAATGTATTTATTAACAAAGTTCTCAATCGCCTACTAATTGCTTCCGACTGTGATTTTACATGACTTTCTGTGTTATAATCAATCAAATGGATTAACAAAAAAGCGAAACTCTATTTAATTATTTCCTTCGTCCTCAACGTAACCATAATTTGTGTCTTTTCTACCCTTTAATAGTCGACTACTTTTGTTGTAATGTTTGTCCGTCTTTTGTGGCTTTTGTTTGCATTTATTTAACGAAATCAGTTTTAATCACTTCCTTCGGCCTCAACCTAACCATGATTTGTGTGTTTCTGCCCGTAAATAGATAGCGATTATTGTGTATACGTCTGTCTCTGTCTTTAAGTGGCTTTTGTTTCGCAGTTCTCTCTTTGAAATTCAATTTTGTTTCGCGAGTAATAACAAGAAATTCTTGTGATTTATAATTCGCAAGAAAAAAGTAAATCCAAAGTTAAGCCAAAAAATATTATTCATATTGTAAACGAGTGTCTGACGAATGGTGTGTGCAGTGAAAGGATATATCGTTCCCAACGACCAGTGCTGACCCATTCGGATGCGGATCCACTACAACAAGGAATATAACACACAATCCATAGTCCAATCTCTGGATCTAATTCTTCAGTTACATTGTTTGCCAACAAAATCATGAATCGGTTGATGCAGTAATGAATGTCTTGTAGACAACACAACAACCATAACATCATTTGTTTTAATTTATGGTAAGATTTTTGATTCAGATTAGACAACACTTTCTTCAGTGCCATATCGTGTGCCCCTCTGTTGCATCGCTTTGGCAATAAATAGCCTGCACAAGATGTTCGTTGTGTTTGCAACATGCTATTTTTTGCTTAATTGGAGGCTCGGTTCGCATTCATATTTATATAAAGGAAACGTTTACTAAAGTAAATGCAATTAATTTAAAACAAAAACATTTTTGGTGTGTTTTATAATTATTCTCCATTGAAATAATTGAAAGCCTTTTAAATCATTTAGCGGAATAAAATGTGTCAGGGACGTTATTGTGCCGCACAAGCTCTAGGCTTACCCTATTAATACCAAGCCTTTGTTGCACTGTCTTACCGTTTAGGCCAGTGTCTACTCCGCCAGTTAACCAAGGTTGACTTTGTTATTGATTATTACTATTACAACTCTAAATAAACCACTATTTTTGCTCGGCCTCGCTATTGAGCCCAAGTTATTCCAAGTAGATCTATAGATAAGAAGGCAATTCGGAATTTGAAATTGAAAAACACCTCTAAACTCATGAGTTAACGCGAAGTAACCCCAAAATAATGGACGGCTTCTGTTGCTAATGAAATCAAATTGAATTAAATAATAATTTGTTGCGATCCGCGAATTGCATAACCCTTTCGGTGCAATCATTAAGGGCTAACCCGACTCCACATTTGCATCATTGCCTGAAATAACTGAACCGACCGAAAGTGCCCTTTCGGTCAACGATTTTACTTTCTTGTGTTGCGCTGCTCTCAGCTGTACGTGTGCTCAGAATACTATTGAAGGCACATTTAGAAAGGAAATGGGTCAATCACACAAGCCAACATGCCAATTTGTGGCCATAGCACGCTGCCTGTGTGCGCCCATATGAATCACGAGTTTAGCCTAGCTTATACTTATTAATTAGTCAGACCTTATGTACATATCGGCACACTTTTAACCGTACTATTGATTAATCGAATCGCCGATCGCTTAAACAACTTTCTAGATATTGAAAATCTACTTTACTTTTTCTTGCTTCTGCACGAACATTCTCATCAATTTAATGCACATTTTCATACAGTTTTATGGGCTGATAAAATAGCGCTTAATCATGCACACATTTTACTTTTTATGTGCATTCATTTAAAATGCAAATAACGATTTGATAAATCAGTTTTGGAATCAATTTTTTAATTTAGGATTTTTTTGGTTCGCAATTATGAAACGACGAGTTGATTAGCATTGACTCGCATATTGTGAAACGAGAAGCCAAGCGATAATCCAATTATGAGCTTATCCTTGGCTTTAGGCCCAAGAGTGGGCTCATCTGCCAACTTGTCAGAGCGCAAGGTCTCATCAAATCGCACAATAGGGTGATTAGTGATCAATGCGATCGCTAATCGGTGATCGAGGGCTGAGCGCCCAGTTTGAGTGAGAGTGAAACACTTGACTGGCTTTTACTAGACTATAATCAAAGCAAAAGTAATCTGTGTTTTAGGAAAATTTTATTGGCATTTGTGATGAGAAGCAACCTGTCGTTGACCTGAGCCATGAGCCAACTCGCACACGACAATCCAATTTGCAGTACTTGTTGTCGCGATTAACTTGCAATCAAAGAGCAAATGATAGACAACCGAATTGAATCGAATTATTCTAACTATTATTCTAATCGATTTGAACGCTTTAATTGTTGGCAGGATTGCGACAATCAGGTCGTCGGCGCTTGTCTTTAATGCAGACGACAAGCATTTCCCAAATGCTGTCCAAATCACTAGTCCTGTGCTTTTTGGCAATCCTACCGATAGTCCAACCAATGGCGTATCGGCCCCGGCATCAGATCCACAAGCGAATGAGCCAAGATGACCTGCGGAGTGTGTTCCAAGTCGACCACCACCAAGAGGTGCCCGAATATGACCTGACACACATCCGACTGATACGGAAGCGGTCGGTCGACCAGCGCTCCGATGCCAACCAAGTGTCGCCAAAACAGATTCGGTTGAATGCTTTCGGCAAAAAGCTCGAACTCAATCTGCAGAAGAACCACGAATTCAACGACAGGATCAAAGACATGAAAGTGTTTATGGCGGAGACCACGAGCAATGGCAAGTTGCGCTACAGCGAGGCGCCCACCAACGCACAGGACGCCAACGTCGGCACCACATACCATGACAACTCGAATATGGCCGCGATCTTAGTCAACCACAACCCCGATGGAAGCATTCAACTTCACGGCACGATCGGCAACGACCTGGTGATCCGACCCGTGCCCGAGACAGTCAAACTGGACAATACTGAGTACTTGAACTACAGTGCGGACGATGGCGACGACGAAATGTTCCTCGACGAGGACGAGGCCATCGAAGTCAGGAAGCGGCTGAAAGCTAGTTCCAAAAAAGTGAGCTCGGTCAACGCGACCGAAACGCTTGTCTCGACACTGCCCGCGAGCGCCAACAGCAGAGTTACCACTCCTCAAGTCAATAGTGAAAACCAAACCAAACTCGTCCGCAACACTCACGTCATATACAAACGGAATATGTTTGACCCCGACAACAGTCATTCCGATTATTGTAAGCTCTGATTTGGTGAAGCGATGACCAGATTGAGTGACAATTTTGTCGTTTGCAGTGGAACTCGAGCCCAAAGGCTCGCATTCAGTTCCTCTTAACGGAACCTCGGAGTCAGAGTCAGGGGAACGGCGTTCCTCTCGAAGCAAACGTCAGGCGCCGAATACGGTATGGCCTGAAGTGCTGTTAGTTGTCGACTACGACTCCTATGTATTGCACGGCGCGACCAGTCGTGATGTCAAACGATATTTCATTAGCTTCTGGAATGGCGTTGACCTGAGATACAAACTCCTAGCACATCCGCAAATTCGAGTCAGTCTGGCCGGTATGATAGTGGCCAAGGTATGTGATTCGATGCGAACACCACTGGTGACATAAGTGCCATGGGCTAACCATTTGATGTGCTCAGGACAGAGACGCCACGCCATACTTAGAGCGAAACAGACTTCGGGCGCCAAATGCGGACGCGGTTGACGCGGCCGGCGCTCTCACCGATATGGGAAAGTATCTATACAGAGAAGATCGACTGCCGACCTATGATCTGGCGGTCGTGATCACCAAACTGGACATGTGCCGTCGCCGATACGAAGGCGGCCGATGCAACCGCGGAACAGCCGGCTTCGCATACGTTGGCGGCGCGTGTGTTGTCAACAAACGGCTCGAGAAAGTCAATAGCGTTGCGATCATCGAAGACAGCGGTGGCTTCAGTGGAATCATTGTGGCCGCGCATGAAGTCGGACACTTGTAAGCCATTCCTAGTTTGGTTTGCTTGACAAATATCATTTGCTTTGTTTCGCTTGCAAGACTCGGTTGTGTTCACGACGGCTCTCCCCCTCCGAGTTACTTGGGAGGTCCGGGGGCCACCCGATGCCCGTGGGAGGACGGCTTCATCATGAGTGATCTCAGACACACTGAAAGAGGTTTTCGATGGTCTTCTTGTAGTGTCGAACAATTCAAACACTTCCTCAAGTAAGTCGTCTTCGGTTAAACAAAACGACATCAACTAATTGTTCGACTGTTGTTCCAGTGGAGAGACCGCGACCTGTCTCTACAACTTTCCCCATGAGAACCAACTCTTACCCCGAGTCCTACCGGGAACTATGCTTTCCCTCGACGAACAATGTAAAAGAGATCGGGGAACTAATGCCTGTTTCGTAAGTTTATTATTAGAACCTAAAAACTGCCGATCATTCCGATGGTTGTTGTCTATGTCCAACAGAAAGACGCGCGGGTTTGCGCACAACTCTTCTGCTTCGACAGCGCCTCAGGTTATTGTGTTTCCTATAGACCAGCGGCTGAAGGCTCGCAATGCGGTGACGGACAGGTATGGCTCTCATCACAAGTTTTGCAACTAATCCATCTGATTCTTGCAGGTCTGCCGCAATGGTAAATGTTTGGCTGAGATAGAGAACATAATTCCCGACTACACAAACGTCCAGCAAAGCCGAGTGCCGCCGCCCAATCCCGACCGCATGCTTGCGCGGTCTGACTCGTCACACGGCAGAAGAAGGATTCGCAATCGGCAGGGATTAGCCCGAAACGCGGCCAACCCTTACTTAAGACTCGCGGCGCCCACTCAAGAGTCGCCCCAAGTGTTACTGCCAGCAAACACGACCGATGCGGACACCGGATCCGGTCCAGTTCAGTGCCGTAATAATGTGGAACGTATGGCCGGATCCCTGACCTGCAATGAATTCTTGGAACGGTTCGGCGACAAGTACTGCAAACACGACTACATTAAACGCAATTGTTGTGCATCTCATGCCGTATTGTGTACTAAATCGGAAGATTAACTCATAACTGGACCTCAAATCATATATTCTGTGATAAACTGTTTTAATTGGATTTTAATTCTTACAATACAATAATTCTTATAATCGGAAATCGTCTGTCACTCCAGAAGAAGCATATCTGCCGACAGTTCAGCTGAAAATTTGTGCGGACATTATGTATAAAATTGATGCCATTTTTAAAAACTTATACTCTTTTAGTATAACTAATGACAGTTATATGTAATTATTAAAAGTTATTTATAGTGTTTCTCTACAACGCCTCTACTCTGCCGTCGATTCTGTTTTTAATCTGTACTTAGAAATAGTTTTTTGTATAAAATTCGTCAAAATTATTGACCGAAAACGAAACTCTCTCCCAGTCTTCCGCTCGCCTCACACCAAGAACCTCAATGAACAACTCGGATGAAGCAAAAGAAGATTACGTCAGTGAAGACGCATAAGTGATGACCTGTTGGACTAGGACAAACAGAAGAAAGAAAGAAACCTTGCCAATTTAAACTATTATAAATACCTATAATTGCATACAAACCCACTCTATATCTCTATCTCTATCTCTATAGCATTGAAAATCAAATTTAATTTAATTCGTCGGACACACAAATCACTGGTCAGACCGCGAAACTGACTCTTAGGTAAAACTAAAAAACAATTAACTTGTATTATAATTGGCATTCATTCTATTCATCATTATTTTTATTATTTTTATAAATTAATTATAAGCTTTCATTAGTTGTTTTGAGGTCAGACACACAAACCGTTGATTCGCTTTTAATTATATAATTAGACTTCAGTTTCCTTTTCGACTCTCTGTTTCACATTTCACACAATAGTCTCTGACATCAAATTCATTTGCGACTCTTATTTAATGCATAAAACCAATTGTTCGACCATTTCTGGCATTAATATCTCTCACAATCTCTTCCTCTTTAGATTCTCAAAATAGTTCGTCGTTTTTATCAACTCTTTCTCTCTGTTTAACCGTTAAACACAAATTAAAAAATTAAACAAACTTTCATTTCATTCTCTTTCGCTCTAATGTTCTACTCATTTGTCGATTGTCTTTAATTTTTTAGTCCATTAACAAAATAGAAATGATTTTTTTTTAAATAAAATTATTTCCAAAACAATCAGTCATTAAATGTTATTACGAAACGTGAGTCTTGTATTTGAATCAATTGAGATAAGAGGTCCGAATAATATGAGGTCGGCTAAGATTATTGGTCTCTGTGGAGACCCAACTGAACCATTCTTCGAGTGGCACTCGTGCTTCGCTGTCGACGCTGTCTTCTGATCGGCGACCGGTCGGGTCTCACATTGGGATCTTTGGGTTGAATTGATTCTTCGTATTCCTGTTCGGTGACCATTTCGCACTTTGTTGGGTCCGGTGGAACAGCGTATTGGTATTTGACTCGAAGTCTCTCCAATAGATTCATTCCTCGGTAGACATCGCCGTACACTCTGTTGGGAAACTCAACCCTCGGCTCGTCTCGAAGAATCTCGAGTCTAAGCCACGGATGATCTTTAATGCCTTTAATTGTTATTCTCTCTCGAAAGTTGGCTTTAAAAATATTATAAAATAGATTCAATAGCTGTCTGTTCTGTTCAATGTGTTCTGGATAATCAAGGATCTGATACGAACTCAATGCGAACATATCTTCTTTATTCTCAAAGAATGGTAACTTTCCGGCAACCATTCTGAAGAGCACTACACCACTGGACCAGATGTCGAATTTGCTGCCACTGTACGGCTCCTCAGCTTCAGAGATATGGACTTCTGGCGGCTGATAGCAGATTGATCCTTGGCACTTGGAGGTGAGGTCATTATCATCGAATTCGCCCATTATATAGCTGACGCCAAAGTCTGCGATTTTGATCACATGCGAGTTGTCTAACAGAAGATTGTCTTCTTTGATGTCGCGATGATATATACCCAAAGAGTGCAAATACTTAAGGCCATCGATCAATTGGCTGAAGTAGTGGTGCGACTGCCAGACGGGAAGTCTTTTATCTGCGGTCACTTCCAGCAGTTCGGTCAACACTCCGGCACAATATTCCATTATTATATAGAGTTTGTCAACAAGTTTGTGCTCATCGCCAGACATTCGCACAAACGACTCGAACATTTTCATCACATTCTTATGGCTCAACTTATGACACAAACTCATCTCCAACTCAACAAGATTCATCACCCTGTAGTGTCTGATGAATTGTCCCTTCATTATTTTGATGGCATACCTAATCAATTTTAAATGCAAACATTGGAAGCGCTCTTTAAAAATGAATTAGTACCTCGTCATCGAAGTTTTGTCGATGCACTCCCTGACTGTGGCAAAGGTGCCCTTGCCCAACTTTTCGCCTTTGATGTATCTATTATTGAGTTCTTTATATTTGGTGATTTTCCTAAAATTGACCAAGTCGACTTCACTGGCCTCGTAATAGTTGTCAGGATTGTCGCTGTCATTCAAATTGACGAACAAACTATTGTCACTCGTCTGGTCATTCTCAGAGTGAGAACTGTTTTGGTCACTCATGTCTGGATTGTCAATAACGAAATATCGTCGACCAAGTTTCAAATATTTGGCCGCGAGAACCTCATCCTAGCTCATTATTGGAGTTGCATTTCACTAGTTTGTTGTGCGCTCACTGCGTGGCACCGCTATAGCTATTTACAGACATTCGCTTGAAGTCAGTTCAGCGAACAGTCCTGAAAGTGTTCTCCAATTTTAAGCATAATTATCAAAACTGTGTTAACATTTGCAGGATTTAAGTTGTCTTGTTCACAATTCTTTGGCAATTCAGTTGAGTATAATTGACAAGATTGGAAATAGAAAAAGTCAATTCGTAATCATATCATTCTGAAATTCTATTTTCAAAGCTTATTTTTGTATTTTGACCATGTTAAACACAAACTTTTCTTTATTTTGAATTAAATGGTCTGAAATCAATAAGTTTTGGTACTGGAGGTTAACATGGTCACAATACGAAAAATTATCTACAAATGGAATTCCACAATCAAACTATGGATGAGAAGCACCGAAACCACAATCACTTGCACTCCAAACTATTCCTCGAGAAAACGCATTACAAATACAGTGGACTCTCCGAATAGTTCCTCTCTCAATAGTGGACTTTCTTTATAGTTGACCAAATTCTGATCAAATGGCGGTCACACCATAGACGCAATGTTAAAAATCATCTCCCAATAGTTTACGATTAGCCTATGGAAAATCTCCCAATAGTGGACCGTTCTTCACATGAATATAATCAGAAATTGACAAAAATGTGATGAATTTGGAATAATTAAAACCGAAAATGATCAATATCGATAAAATCTACGATTTATCATAGTTAAATGATAGAGATCAGTAGAATTTCATCAATAATACTCAATTTGTTGATCAATCACCATGTTTATATTAATTATTTATGAAAAGTATGCCTGTTTATAGTGTTTCCCAATAGTTGACTTTCTCAATAGTTGACCAAATTCTGGTGCACCAAGTGGTCAACTATTGGGAGAGTCCTCTGTATTACAATAATTGCGAACCATATAAACCAATCGCTTGACGGCGGAGAACAGGACTGACAGCCCAGACAAGCGAGCGATAGGATCGGAGGCCGTTCAACAATGGCCGGCATTATTGGCCTCTCCAGTGACAGTGAGTGCCATCATTGCCATCATTGCCATCATTGGAATGGCAACGATGGCAGTGCACTCTTGGACGGCCATAAGGCGCAGATGATTGCCTGTGAGCCGGATATGTGGCGATAAAGTGCGGCCGATATGGGATCAGATAGTGATAGTGATACTCAAATCGTGTCCGCTTTGCATGCCTTCCATTGCAGACACAATACGAAGAAAAAGAAACTCTTTATTCACTTACGAATGGCCGACAAATAAAAGTAATGATAGAGAAGAGGTTTTTAGCGCTCGAGTCTCGCAAATCGCGTTAAACGGCTGTCAGTTAAGGCCGGCATAAATGGATCGCAGCTTTTGTTCAAATAATTTAACGAATCTTTGATTCATTGAAACGTTTATGAAATGTCGTTAGCCTTAAAAGTGACCGATTCTTATGGTCGGGACCCGAGAAACGAGTGGAACGTGTGGTTAGTCTCTAATGACGGAACACTTCTTTGATGTGCTTCTCATTCAACCGATCGATTCGATACTATTTATTAACAGACCTTAAGAACCAAATCCTATTAACCGACAGCTAATGCAAGTTATCACTCCTTCAGACGTGAGTCCAGCGATTAGCCATTGCTTTAAACTCTAATGACAAGACATACCACACCTTGTCTTCAGTGTCTTCACTGCACTCAATGTTCAATCGCTAATTAGCTATCGATAATCAGATAACCGCTACTCGTCTCGAGTGTAGCCCTCATTTGTATTGTCTCATAGCACCATGTTGTTCTTTCTTAGATGATCCAGTCAACTATATAATGCCGATATTTCCATTAAATAATTAATGATATTTAAATATCTGCCACTAATTGATGATCATTTGAGACAATGTGAAACTAAACTAATTAATTGACTGACAAAACAAAATGTTTGCCTCTATTGGCAACAATTGGAACAATCGAGTGGAAAATTGTTTGCTTCAGATATGTAGACAAATGTAATTAAAATGAAAATGTGATCCGAAGAGCGTTGAGTGTTGGCCAACAATGGCTAACATGTGATATGGTTTGCCAATGATTGGCACTTTGGGGCAGAGGTAGTGACCGCTACGGAGCGGTGTATGGCATCCATGGCAGCCATCGGAGCCGTAAGTGCTGTAAAGTGTATTAATTGGATGGAGTCGTGAATGGATTCGTGCACCGAAGCACCTGTCGGTTGGGTCCAACTCTTTGAGCGCATGCAAGCGAGTGATGGCGAGTACGGTCTGATCCCGAGCTCACCGAATGCCTTAATAGTGATGTCGTGCCGGCGCTCGCAAAACACCTGCCTTTCCAACCGAATTAATATAATTGATAGCGTCTAACAAACTATAGCCGACTATACTCTGACTTTTCATCTTTTTTTCGACTATTCTTTTTAAAATTTACTTAATTTAAAACGAAAATTGTTTACTGAAAACAAAACAAAAGAAAAATTCACGAAATTTGTTGAATTAGTTTAACAAATATTTTCATTTATGTTTGGCTAATATTTAAATCTATTTTAATGATACAAAAGTTCTTCGCATTTGCTTTGGCGTCGCCTTAATTGCCTTTAATTATCATTTGCATTGCCGGCGGTTGTAATGCTTGTAATGCGCATCACTCTAATTAAAGGTGTATTGTATGCCAAGAGTAAAACCAAAACTCATTAAATTAGTTCCATTTGATTGCATTTTAAACATCAATCGATTTATTCTTCGGATTCAAAAACAGGATTCAATTTAATTTCACAAATATTTTTGAAAACTTTAATACAAATCATAGACAAAGCGTATAAAATAATTATACATTTATGATAAATAATGTGATTGACTAGATTAGACCAAAATGAATTGATATGTAAATATAAGCGAGGTGCAAGTGAGAATGCAATATACAGACTGTTTCTTGATCAGCGGACACGATCAGGGTGATTCACTGAGATGTTTCGCATGACAAGCACCGCAAGGATGAGGAGAACTATTTCGATGGCGAGGTAGGCGTAGTACCAAGTCTTCAGCCGGTAGTGGTGGAAGAAGGCGAGCAACCAGGTCACTATGCGAAGGGTCAGCGACATCAACACCAAGACGGCGTACGAACAGATTATTTGGTAATTGTTTTTATAGGAGGCGTAAAGAGCGAGTAAACCCATGATTATGAACCCTATTGGACGAGCGATGACTTACCGTCGAACAGACGAGGGGACAGACTTACCGACGCAGATGGTGGCCAACTGACCGCCGATGAAGCTGCCGTTGACCGGCCAGTACTCGGCGTAATTGATATTTCCCCAAATGAAGCCGAATATTGAAGAACCGATGATTAAAGTGTTGCAAAACATGAAAACGTATTTGAATTTCGATAGCATTGTGTGTTCGAGACCTCGACCGAAGTGGCACTGAAGACAACCGCAAACGGTCTGAGAGTACGTGAGTGTCAGCCCTGGCGACCGAAGCGAGTCTTCCATCAGTGAGGGTGTGTCTCATCGGGTAATTTCATTAGACATCACTTCTTCGATCAAATTCTGGTTATTATTTATAATTTCGATTTCCGTTCGTAAGCCATAAGAGCGGCAAAAATGGTCTCTTTTAGTGGTTTTAATCAATTTAATGACTGAATAAACTCGTTCTTTGTTTGAACACAATTTTCACCGAAACTCATGATATTGACTAACATTTTATTTTCGGAATATTTAATAAAACTGAATGAAACGTATTGTCTCTTATCTTAAGCCCAGAGTCGAGAGACGCCCTGTTTTTGTCGTCTAATGAAACGAATTTTGTTTGACTTTAATTCAATGGATTCACGCAATACTCGAGTCTCACAATTGAATTGAAAGCATTGACCAAACCTTCAGCTCTGGTAAAGGTCGCCCAACAACCTTCACCATTGCAATAGCAGTTCACATCACTATCACAATCAATAAATATTATTTCCGATTACAGATCGATGGACTCAAACAATTTCAACTTGACAAACAACACTGTTCATCTTTATCATACCGTGTTTTCTGTCCGATTCGCGCGGCAAACAGTTGTCTTTCGGATTCTGCATACAATCAATGGCTAATATAGTGCGGGAATTCTGTGGAAATATAATTTTTGAAGTGCGAGGATCGGCCAGAAAACATGTTAATGGAGTTAATGGATGATCAACAAGATAAGTGTAAAACATGATAAATATTTTGATTCCTAGTAATTATTTATTAATTGCAATAACTTTTCAAATATTTGATATTTTAATAATAAACAAGGGTTCGCAGAACGCTATACCAACGACTCAAAGAGCCTAATCTCTATGGGCTCACACCGTTATAGGTCCCA
>JAQGBE010000888.1:0-13881 GCA_034698225.1 Scheloribates latipes | reverse complement strand
CATAAGCTAACAAGTTTGTGTTCATAAAGAAAGATGCTCTGAGTGGACATGAAATTAAATGAAGGTTTGAAGTATAAGTGATTTCAATTTTAAAAGTTTTTATACCATGAAATCTGTTGGCAAACGGGTTGGCTCTTGGAAGCCATGGATAGAGAGGCACCGCCTGATGATAGGGTTGAGGTATTTGCGACATATGGTGTGCCGCAGTCATCATCAGTGGATGCGGCATTTGGCCCGACGGACCCATTGGTGGGTAAACCATGGGATTACCGACACGACTCGCCTCCAGGTATGGGTTGGCCGACCCGTTGACCATTGATATCGGCGAAGGAGTACTCATTGGCGATATATTGGCGGCGCTTCGGTTTGGCGGCGATAACTGTCGCCCGATTTGTAGCGATCTCTCATTCAATCCGGTGACCGGCGATGAAAATCCTGATCGAATACATGACAGCGAAGAATGTCTGCTCTTTTGTTGACTTGAAGGTCTTGGGCTCGATCTCTCACTATCGGAGGGACACTCATCTGTCTTCCGAGTAATATTGTTTCGGCCGACGATTGAGTCAATACTGAATGCCAGGGGCTTTGGTTTAGCCGATAGGCTTGTGGTCATTGGATCAGATCCGGCGGTGGCAGTGGTGGTCATGTGTCCGATGGCCGGAAACGATATATGCGGTGCCAAAGGCATCATAGCCTCTAACATAAGACTTGTGTTCCACTGGCGGTCAAACGACTGTCTTATCTTCAGTTCACTCCAATCGATATTTAGAGTCAATCAATATATCATTCGCGAGAGTGACTGATCTCGTATACAATGCAAAGTATATTACGATAAAAAGAAGAGAATCACTCGAAGAATAAAAATTTGAGACTAACTATAAAATAATATATGATTTCGTTAAACAATTTGTTTCACTTTTCTCTGTTCTGGTCGAGAGTTTTGGTCCGAAGCGAGACTCACGTTTGGAAAGTGATTACTGATGAGAGGCAGAGAGTGTTGTGTTGTGTTGGGTTGGGTTCGGGCGGACGACCGGTTGACTTGTGGGCTATCGATAGGACCTCAACAGAGCACTGGCACAGGAGAGGGCACTTTGGGAGCGCATACACCGCACAGGTATCTGTTCTTGGCTCAGATGAGTGACTCGATTGCAAGCACTTTGTTTGTCACTTGTTTTAAAGTTCAAAAGCGTTAAACACATAAACACTAACAATAATCATATAATCGTTGCGTTCGTGTAATGCATAAACCGATTGAGACCTGACTTGAGTGAAGTCGACACTACAACTCGAGTCAAGTCCTGGAATACAAGTATTTGTATGTAAGAGCGACTCAATTCTGGAGCGCTCGCACCCGCTATTGGCCGCACCGGTGATTGCGGGGAGTGGTCTGCGCGTCGCCGCAACACTCACGAGACCACTTGACCAGCAATGACAGCGGACACCGAGTCATCACCGAGTTACTTTATCATCATTCTCTATCTAGATAATTTAGATAATAATCTGTGTATTGATACCAGTGTCTGATCAATGATCGTTTGCTGTTCACTCAATTCTATTATTGAGGCCTTATATCTGTTTGACTCTTGATATTCTTGATCCTCGTTAGTCTTTAATTACCTTAATTATGTTTAATTGGTGTAATTGTCTGCAAATCCAGTTTGAAATGAGTGCTATTTTGTCGCTTTTTGTCGTTTTTATTGCTTTTTTCGTCGGAATCGTATCTCTCGAGTCAATTAACTAAAGAATTGTAAGAATTGTTTGCACTTTACTTTGTAATAGTGTTTGGTCTCTAGTTTTCGGACTCTCATTAAAACTTTCGCTGAAAACACAATATTTAAGACAACGGTTTCCAAGTATATAAAAATGGTTTGTGATATACATCTAATCATTCTTATAGTTAATTGTTATTAAGTTTTTATGGAAATTAAATGCCTTTTTGTGCCATTAGAGGCTATGAAATGAAAATAAATTTTATTCAACTAAATAAAAACTATTTCGTTATTATCAGTATTTTGATCGCAGAGTCAGTCAGAGAGTGCTCACAATTAAAGTCAACAAAAATTATTGTTATTTAATTTAAACCATAATAAAGACGAGACTTTTATTTATTATTATTAACTGTTAGCCCACGTCTCGTCTGATTGACAGCATTGGCAGTGACCAGACATCGGCACCACTAGACTCGGGTCCGGTTGGGAGGGATAGCCATACCAACCCTGAAATGGAGGAAAAGCGCCGGTTTATCGATCAATAGGTTCTAATAAATTAGTGTATAATCAACTCATAAACCAATTTAAGGCCTTAATTGCAATCAAACCGATATATTGGGGTAATTAAGAGTACAAACGAGTCTTAGAGCGAGAGATAAATAGAGGCGATAAGTGGACAAGATTTCGGGCAGAGAGTGGTCTCTCCCGAGCCGTCACCGCACTTCACGCCAACGCCTGGCAGTGATTCGATTTGAATGACCAGAAAAATTCTTTGGTCTCAAAATTTGATTTATTGCTATTCATCGCGGAATTTATTGCTTCCATTATTTGAGTAATTTTTCATAAAACCACGAATTTTTCCAAAATTAATAAGCAGTAAATTTTGTCACTAATGGATCAGATCTGGCAACTCTTGACGGCACTCTCCGCCAGGTATCTCAAGACGACTTTGTTGTCTGCCAGCGCTAATGAGCTGATGAGCGAGTCAATCGGCACCGCCAGTTCCGCCTGATAAGTCTTCTAATTGAATAATTGACTCGAGTTTATTGCTGGTTGATTAGCATTGCAATTGAAATGAGTCTGTATGGCAACCTTGCTCACCTGGCTCACTTGGCTCATTTGCTCGCTGCTGCTTAAGTATGCGCTACGATATGCGATGCGATAAATAATTTTACGCTCGGCTCTCAACCAGTCGTTTCATTCAGTCGTTCATTCACTAATTCATTTAAATTGCGAGTAAATTAAGAAATAAAATAAACTTTATTTTAATTACTCTTTCGGTTAATCGTAAAATGAAATTCATTAATAATTTATTTTGCGTTTTATCAAAATATTTATTTAAATAACTAATTTTAATATCTTTTGAAGAATTGATATAAAAATTGTTTAATTTATGAATAATTTGGGCCTAATTTTCGTTAATAATCTTTGCTCTCATTACCGCTGGTATTATAAGTTATAAATAAATTAGCCATTAATTAGGTGCCTGGCCTTGAGTGCGGCCCTAATTGACCAAGTGATCAGTGGGGCTCAGCTAAGATCGTTTCTCATGGCTCACTCGTGTCACTCACTTTTCTTTTTATTAGGATTTATGCCTTACTTATCGAGAAAACAAATTATTTGATATCTTTCTCTCTCTCTTTCACTAATTAGTCAACAAAAGTCAGTCTCACCTGAGCTCTGATGTCAGGCCTCAGTAGTGCTGAGCAGCCAATGAATTCCAATTACCAAATAGTTTGGAGAATTAAAAAACTTATTTCCAATTCTCGTGATTCTGTCAAATAACAGAGGAATTTATGTCTCACCGCACGTCACAAATCGGATTATGATTATGATTACTGCCATTTCGAGCAATTTTTCTTCAGTTTTCGCCTGAATTAGCCGAAAGTGATATCCGAGCGAAACAACAAATCGATTGGTTTTAATGCAAATGCGTTCCTCTAATGCTCATTAGTGGACAAAGTTATGCCAGATTTGACGGGTTTGTTGAATTGGCCAAGGATTGTATGACAGCCACTGAGTCCTGCTCGCAGCTGATTTGCATTGAGACCATTTCTTAGGCTGGTTTTGGCAAGAGCAAGCTACATTCCTGTGCAGATAAGCCATGTAATGAGCAAATGAGCGGAGAAGTCGCAGATAATGTTCTGAGTGAACACTGTTTGGTAAGACAAGGGAAACAATCGTAAAACATGAGATGATTTATGGCTCGAATGGGCCGACAAAAAGAGGAAAAGACAGTAATTAAGCGAATGATACGAAAACCCTTTAAATGGAAATCATTTGGAATTTATTTTTTATTGCCTTTGTTTTTACTTCTGAACGAAACAAAAGCCATCGTTTAGTGTTATATCCGAACGATTCTTGTAATTCATTTCAATATAAATATGTATTTTGCACTCGAATTGAATTTAATTTAAACTTAAAGAGCGATAAATGATATGAGTGTCCGATGCGATCGCAGCCATAGCTCAGCCATAATTACGTTCCTAAACAATGTTAAAAGCCATTAGTGAATGCAATTTTTCAATTGAATCCCCGGTATTATTAACGCCTGTTTGCGATCAAAAGTCTTGAGAGAAGTCCTGACTTTTTGATTGCCGGTTCCCCTCTTGTCTTGTCTGCCCTCTCCTCTCCTCTCAGTTGTTGTATGTGTGGGCAGTTGTTTGAGCCATCAATTTATAAATGTTTGTCTGTGTTTGCCATTGAGTTATGGCTTTTAAAAACAGATAATAATTATATTTGTGTTGTTATTACCGATTCAAAAGACAACAGTCAATAACCAAACACTTTGAGCCCTACAGAGTTCCACCGAATCGGCCCAACAATAATCCAATGAGTTTTTAGTCGAGTTCGAGTCAAAAAGCACTCGAAAACAGGCCTTAATTAGGAAAACCTGTGGATTCACAGAGATTTTTATCAATGATTGAAAGCAATTTCAACAGTGAAAGCGCCGGTCAATACGGGACCGGAATATCCACGAGCACTGACTTGGGAGGGCCGGCAGTTGCCAGAGTACTACTGACGCGCTCCGACTCCGAGTTCGGCTCTGATTAAATTATATCTTTCCGATTGACTTAAGAAATATTATGATAAAAGATGTTTCAGACGTCGGATTAAGTTTACAAATAGTTTTTTGAGACTAATTTCGGTTAGAGATGGGACGCACTCCTCATTGACTCCTCGCTGACTCCTGCCGTCCGACTCCTGTCTCACTCGATATGGCCATCGATTCGGATATAATTAAGTTTATCTAAAATGATTGATCGTTTGCTCGCATAGTATTGATCGGCAAAAATAATATCATTTGTTTTACAAACACTTAATCAAAATAGTTGTGAAGTGAACATAAAATTATGTCTGCCTTTCAGATGCAAAACAAACCACTAATGCCTGTCATTGTTGGAGTGGTCCTCAGTCTTCAGGCCTGGCCTCAGGTCTGGCCGTTGAATGTGTGCGTAAACGGTGTTAAGAAGTATATCACAATCACATTATTATATGATTGGCGCCGATAGTCAGCGGGAGTCGAGCGTAGGCCAAGTGAGGGATAGCCGGGCGAGGGATACGACTTCCCAGTGTCTGAAGTGAGTGAAGAGAAGGAGCGACGAAGAGAACGACTTCAGCAGACTTTTGTACAACTTTTGTATTAACCACTCGTCTAACAAGGCATGCGTTAACCTCTTGGCCCTCATCGCAGAACTCAAAACAGAGCCAATTCGTTAAATCAATGATCCGTTTCGTACAAAAACTGTTAAAAATTTCTTTACGGCTAAAGACCACCACTGAATAGCCACCCGTCCGTCCGAATCAATGGCGTGACCTTCGCTTAATGGCTCGGGTTATGTATGCCATGTATGGCTCGGCACAGACACTGCTGTGCAATATGTTCGGTCAGTTCCATGGACTCAACAACAAGAGAGCACAACATAATTGACATTTTTTCATTAGAAAAGAGATAATACTCTTCTAAAAGATTGTAATTTAGGAAATACTTTCTCTTTCCAAGACTATAATTATTATTCTCTCGTTTTTCTGTAATAAACTATTAGAAAGGCTTTTAGTGTCAGCTCGAGAACAGAGGAGATGATCGAATCGGTCACCCCTTCTGAGAGGCAGTGCCTGAGCTCTGATGGATAGCCGAAACAAAATAAACTAATTTATAATTATAGACGAGTTGCCAATTGACTAATAATTAGAGATTATTTACTGTAATTACAGACGTTTTCGGTTCAGAACTGGTCTCCAAATTAAACGAAAAAGTTTTTGAGAGAAAATTATTAGAAATGTTTTAACAATAGAATAGTTTGTAATTAAAAGTAAAGGAATTGTTAAACGAAACAACAGATTGTTATACATTTGCTACTAATTCACTCGGAATTAGTCTCGTATTCAATGAGAAGTAATTCAATTTCACGCTAATTATGCAAATTTTGACTGCATTTCGACTGCAATTATGTTAATACCAGTGACACTAAATCGTATACAAACTTTAGCCGAGCTCTGACTGAAATTTTAGACCAATTTATCCGCCGATACTCCGGTTTGTCACTAATGGGACAACAGTTGGCGTTTCGGAGCAGACCTTAAGACTAATATTTTTGGAAAGCATTTAATAAATTATCCGAAAAACGAGTGAAAAACTATACTAAACGACAAAATTAGCCGAAAAGTTGAGTCAAATTTCAGCCGCAAATACGAGTCATTCGGATCTCGTTTAGAGTCAATTATGTGCGACAAAACATATGATCAATAAAAACAAAAGTAAATGATTTGTCAAAACAATGGCTCAAAACTGAATAATAACGAGCAAAACGATTGTTAATGAAATTTGAAGGAAGAAAATGATAAAACAATTTATGTCTTTCTATCCAAACGTTTTATGCTTTGATAATTTCAGTGTAAATGAGCTCTTAGTTAATGAATTGTCGTTTAAGGCTCTTTAGAGTTGAAACGATCACATAAGCGATTGCTATTTTCTTTTTGTTGTGCCTTGCTCGTTCCACTCCAACCCCACTATCGATAACTCTCTACTGTAGTGTCTAACGGCAAGGTGACATGCAATCTATTAATAAATTGCGTTAATTTGTTGCAGAGATGAGCACCGATTGTCGTCCAAGTCGTGTCCATCTCTTGTCACTACAGTTTGCGCGTCGTTTGCAGTCATTAGTTGTCTGTCAGAGAGTTCTCTCATTTTAATAGTCGTGTAATTCATTTCTAATGACATTCGTTTGTGATTTACATTATCCTCTGTTATGTCACAACATTCGCAGACATTGCAGACTATCCTCTACTTTGGGTTCACTTACTTTCACTCTTTTTTGACGTCGATTACCAAAACTAATGAATATATTTCGTCTGATATTTATTATGTCTTCGAAACAAAAGCTAAGAATTAATAATCATTTTATGGCAATTCATATACAATTTGCTTCTCTTTATTGCGCGCATAAACACATAAATACATCAAAAGTCAAGAATTAATGATTCCTTAAAAACACTTAAATGTTATAAATTAGTTCGTTTTCCACCATATTTTTTGCCGACCATTGCATTACTGCTTATTATTTCGAATTAAGCGATACTTTTAAGTCGACTCCACATCTCTGACAAGAGTTAAATCAATTTTTCATAAGTCCTGTATTTTTGGTTTACACTATATTATGATTATTTAATCCGTTAATTGAGTTATTTAATGATAAAGTGTTGCCTTCGATGCTAATGGTCGGGGCCGGGGGTCACTCCGACCGACTACGGCTACCTTTCCCTACCCTTCCTCGAGAGTAACGAATTATTTAATAACTTTTTTTCGGCAATAATTTTTTTTATGACAGGAAATCTTTAAATTTCGTTTAATGGCTGCCCAAAAGCCTTATTGCGTATTCAATCGTTGCGATCGCCGCCAAAAATGAATTGTAATTATTGGCTATTATTAAAAGTGTTTAATCATGTGTTTGGAACTGCAATTTGAAGCGATTCGAAAAGTGTTTATAATTTGTTAAATTTATTGCTGGCCTTTGATTACATACCTCTCCGATCGGAGACGAGTCAATAACTCGAAACGACTGGCGATAACTTGACATTGAGTCCGAATGCAGTGAACGAAAGAAGGGCTCAAATTATAACATATGATTGCGAGCTAATGCTGGTAACGACGAGATGATCTGAATATGGCTCAATTGGCCTCTCTTCTAATCAAGCACTCCTTGGTTTCTCGCCTGAGCTGCAAACACCTGAAAGTCTCAATTTTATCGAACAAATATTTACACATATTTTTTGTTGAGACCCACTCTAAACGAGTTAAACTGAAAATCTCTTTATTAAAAAATAAGTGAATAAAGAGAGAAAACTAAGCAAAAAAAAAGCTTAATTTTCTCAGCGAACTAATCGTTCAAAATTTGACTGTCAAACCGATGATTAAAATGATTGAAAACATTTTTAATTAGATATTTGTTAAAACCATTTTTGCATAGAATATGAGCTTTAAATGAGATAATTATCAAATGAGAGGTGTGTTCATTAAAATACTGTTTTTACTCATTATATTCTTAAGATTTGTTCAATGATTTGCAGCAAAAAGTTTGTGCAAAAAGACTAAAAGAGAAAATTTGTGATTAATTTGTGATAATTGAGTCAATTTGCGAGACAACAGACCAAACCGTTCGAGACTTTGCACTCAAAATAAGTCACGTTTTGGCGATGACTTCCCAACGAATTGATAAGTGCTTTGAATTAGGATTTTTGAGTAGAAAAAAATGTTTCGAAAAAAATCTGAGCAAACGATTTGTCGGTCCAATCGAGCGCTTATCTGCCAATAGCTTGCAATTGGAATACATTTAGACATTCAGATAAATACAATCTGGGAATGAATTTAATTTTCAATTAGCGGGTAAACAGAGAATCCAATGGTAGAGCAGTTAACACATCGCGAGTCGACTGAGATGGCGATAAACGTCTATAATTAATAGTAGAGCGTAACCTAGCACGTCCTAAACATAAATTGCGATGTTAAATCGTCCAACTAGACAATTTATATGAGCTCGCATGGAATTCTTCGCCAGTTTTTCTAATTAATTTGGCCATTTTCATTTGTGAGCATCGGTTGCCCCAGCTCACTCTTATCATGGCAGTGGCACTGGCAAATGTGAGCTAGATCAGTTGACTCGTTGACGGTTATCGACAGAGCAATTCTGAACGACACAACTCGAGACTGAGTTGAGATAATGTGAGTTATTTGTGTCGATATTATGTTTAATATACAAAACGATTGGAGTAATGAATCGGCGATAGTCGCGGGCAATAAAGGAATACCAGTTAACGAAGCACTTAATCGGGTGAGGAACCAATCGAGGAACCAATCGGAGCGACCCATCACACCATCGCCGGTGCAATCGCGGCCACAATCAGTGACTCGTTTGGTGCGATGTGAGCACTGCTCAAGACTGCCATTCCTCGAGAGCAGAGCAGAGCACAACACTAACTGCTAAATAGTCTTCTAATTAATGAGATGGTGTTCGCCAGCAATTCAGCGATTCTTATCCTGTGCTCTAATGAGGGGACAACCCATTGAAGCCGTTGAGGCGATCGTCAGTACGCGTGAGACGAAGGCGTTTATGATTTTATTGTTGCTTTGAGGCCAATCTGAGGCCAATCTGATCGCTTAAATCTGATTATCTTTGAATGCCATACATAGAAGACTTATTTTATTACTTTCACATTTTATTGACTCTAATCATCCGCTTTTATCTGTATTCTGGAGTTTTTAAACTCTTTACGAGTAATTTTGAATTTATTGCTCATATTTATGATAATTTTGTGCCAAAGAGCTGAGACTAACTGAGACTAACGTCTGGCCTCTCGTGTCAAACGTGTTGTCAATGTGTTAGCGCTTAAGAGCACAACCATTGCAGCAAATTATCGGCGATAACCTTCGAAACCACCACTAACTCGATCGGACATAAATAATCGGACCCAAGCTATTAGGCTATTATTAGGAGAGGATTGTCGGTAATACCCGTCTCGAGTCGAGAGCCGACTAATGCCTGACCAGACCAGACAGGCCTGACATGACATGACCTGACCAGACCAGACCAGACCAAGCGAAGCCAAGGTGAACACAACAGATTCATTGAATTAATTAATTTTATTGCTCAAACAAAAAGAGAGAATATCCGGGCGTTTCATATAATAAAGTGAATTTGTTTGGTCATTAAATTTTAATGTTTAGACGAGACGTGCGAAGAAATGTGTGCAAGATATGCTCCATAGCTCGATTGCATGTTGCAAATGTCCTTGTGACTTGAATTTCACCGGAGCCCATATGTCAGATTAATCGAGAGAAGCAAGATGAATCGGCTTTTAATTATTGGCTCGATAATTAAGCTTGCTGAAGCACACCTGATAAGAATGAAGAACAAGATAAGTTAAGAATCAGATCCGGTGTTTGATTAATAAAAAAGAATTCGATATTGCTTTCAACCGAACACTAAAATCGCTGTTAAATAGAGTGTGCGCTCAACACTCGGTCACAAGTTTTGCTGAATTCTTCGGCAGATTATGTCTTGGGTTTCGAGCGTTTAATTTTTATTCTTTGCTCACTTGCGGTAATAATATTTCTCTCTTTTACTTTTTCTGCAGACATTTCCCCACACTTTGGGCGCTAATGATTGGTCTGTCGAGGGATGCGAGCAATGAATGGCTGCGAAACACATCGAAAGCATCGAAAGTTAGACTATTTTAATGAATTTTAAAACTAATACTTAAAAGCGTTTTATATCTGATTCTAAATTATTAAATTACATAATAACTAAATCAGAAGAGAATCGCTTCGTTTACTGCCTGACGAACAACACTAATATCAAGGCTAATGTCCAGACTTGAGACGAGAGCGAAAAAATTATTACTATAATCAATGCTTTGGTATATCCTATTGGGAGAGACTTTCATGGATTTGTGTGTAAGTCATCATAATTTTAATGCCCTTTTGGCCATAACTTTAAGTATTATTACAATAAAAGTTGGAACCGATTCGCTGTTAGACTGAAATAAAAGTCACAAAAATAAGAAAAATAGTTATCTAGAGTTAGGCTCTCGAGAGGCGAGCGAACGGCCACTGATTGGCTAATTTCAATCCACGGATGGCTATTAAACGATGTCTTAATTTGAGATTTGGTTCGCTTTTATGGCGCAATAAAAATTTAAAAAACTAAAAAACTATCGCTAAATACAAATGACGGGTAATTTGTTTCTCCAATAGCGGGCATTAATTCGGGGCTCGCATTGACTTTAACGCATAAATATGTAAATTGTTTTACAAATACATATCAATATCGGGACGACTCGGGCCTCAGCCGCGGGCCTAACCATCGATTGGCTCAGAGCACAGGCATTAGGCTTCTTAATAGACGATAATTTCCATTCTTCGCGTATTTCTTCTCTTTATTACGATTATTATTATTGTCTGCGATTCTATCTCTCACTCACTCAGTAATAGTCGTCGACTCGACTCCAATAACTTTGTTTCAAATGTTGTTTATTAGTTAATACACTAATAGTCGGTTTCGGAGGGACCGGTGGTTCCGATCGTCTCTCCGATAGTCTTCTCAGTGTTTAATATTAAGTTATTATCGGTTATGTAATGTCTGACTCGTATGTAATTTGATTGTTATTCTTGGTCTCTGTCTGTGCAGTGATTGGCGTTTGTGATGAGCCGACAACTCATAAGGAAATGAGTAATTGTTTCAAATAACATACCTGTGATTGTCGGCCATAATCGCTGCCATTTCTCATGCATTTGCGCCTATAATTGCATCCAATAATCAAATCGAATCGTTCGCTGATATAAATTAAATGATTCGCTATTTCTGGCCAAACAAATAAAAACAATATTAATGTGAATCTCAATGAATGTGTTGTTCCGATTGTGCTCCGGGTCTGTGTCTGTGTGCTCACAAGCACTACAAATGTTTCGAATTAAGCACTAAAATAACAATAAGAGAAAAACAATTTTCTCTCTGGTCTTTCAGTCATGTATTTTATGTATATATGTATTGCACGAAATGTTTCTTTTCTTTAGCCGATTGTTATTTGCATTTCTTATTATGAAAAATAATTGGCATTTAGTTACACATCAAATGATAAGCGATTTATTCAAATGAATCGAAACATTTATTATAAACACTTCGAGTCATGAATTACTCTTTAAAATTAGCTGAAAAATTGATAATTATTATTGAATATAACTATCGGCCCATAAATTACTGGCGTTTTGTGCCCAACACTGAACGCAATAAACTAAACATTTATTCATTAATTCAATAATTGAAAGCATTTTACTTCAGATCTCTTTTCTTGTTATTGTTTTTTCTTTCTTCAGAGCTTAGAGTTCGTTGAATACGAGATTAGCGCAAATCGTTGAGACCTGTATTGCGATTCATGACTGTTCGCAATCGGTTCTCATTCCTCGTCAATAAATTCCTGGGCTTAATGTCGAGCCAAGCCTTCACTCGACGGCAGACCGCGTCTGCAATCAGTGATCAATGCAAATCTCGCCAAATATTAGCCGTTTTTGTCACAAATAATAAGAGATCACAGCTTTTATTGAAGCCATTAGAGTAACAAACCTTTGGTTTCTTATTCCAGGTCTTGTGGCACACAGTTCTTGTTCCTGGTCAGGTAGCATGCTGCTATATTTTTGTTGTTGTTAATAGGTCCGCTCTTATCGCAACTAATTAGTAAGCAAAGCATTGGATAATTGTCCTGGATGCAATGGTAATTAGTTGTTTGTGAATGGCATGGATGGGAAATCATCGGTCATTCGCTAATTCGGCGTAAATTAAATTAAATTACTTATTCATGGACTCGAAGTCAGTGATAATGTTGTTTGTCTGTCCGAAAAATGAATATTCATTCACAAGTCTAACCCTTTCGCGAGTAGTTTCGCCTCATTTTTATCTGAGACAGTGCTCAACAAATTATCGTTTCAGACGTTTTATATCTTTTTATTGCTTCGGATTTCTTATAATTACTTCGCATCCAAATTAACTGAAAATTAGTCCCCAATTGAAGACAAACAAAAAGTTTATGCAAAGTTAAAGTGCAATAAAAGTATCGCCAGTTTTGCTAATCACTTGAATAAATCAATTGCTTATTATTCAAATTGTTTTATCGTTTTCCTAACGTTTTTTTGTTGTTCTTGTGCTGAGTCTGAAGATCCGCCGTTTGAGGTGCGAATCGCTCGATAACGCGATCCCGGGTTCACTCAAACGGCCAATTGTTCGACCGATAATCGGCCCAAAGAGGTGTACCGACGCTATATCGACGGCACTAAAGCACAATTACCTATTCCTAATTGAGTGAGCGCTCACTTCATCGATGGTTAGGTGTGGGCAGAGGTATTTGGATCCAGAGTTTTGAACTTTTGAGAGAATAAGTGCTATAATTAATACGACAATTATTTAATCAATTGAGTGATCAGAGCATCAGAGCTGCGATTAATCGTCTGAAGCCATCAATTCTCATAATAATGTGTCGTCTGGTGTGAGATAAAGCAAATAAATGTTGGGCTCATATCAACTGCCGGTCGTTACGACGGGCTTTGGCTTAAGTCATAGGACCCAAAAGTTCCTAGAATTGGAGATTTTTATTTATAAAGTACTGATTTTGCGGATAAAAGTGATTATAAGACGGACTCAATTGAGTCGAGTTATGGTCCAACTTATGGACCAAAAGTTTTTTTAGAATTTTTGCCGAATAAGGAAACAACAAATCGAGTCTTCGGTTAGTTTTTGGCCAACTTTAGCGACATTTGTGAAAAAAATGATTGCATTTAAAGTCGGATTCAATTGGAAGTAATTGTGAGTAAATAAAGCAGATATTTGTTGCGATAAGTGTTATGCCATCAGAAAAATTGCCAGAGATTTCTCATGTGATCCAAGAATAATCGTTCAATTTTCGCTGGAATTTGTCAATAAATTCAATTCTTTGCATCACTTTTGAGGAAATTAATTAATTGAACTTTTAATTCGTTCTTATCTAAAGTTTCTATAGATAAATAAGTGACACTTTTGAGCCAGTTCTTTGTCCCAAGTCTCAGCGCCTAATGGAAAATAACTAGTTAAAGCTGGTAAATAACTTATTAGTGGCGGTCAAACAAGTATGGTCATGCTCAGCTCAACTC
>JAQGBE010000887.1:0-13887 GCA_034698225.1 Scheloribates latipes | reverse complement strand
ATTTGCAGTCATTGTTACCAAGCATTTGATCAATTGGATCGTCAAATACCGAAAGAGTTGACTAACTTTAATATAATTTTTTAAGCGAATATTTAATATGAAATTATATAACTTATTATAGTTAGTAATCACGAGTTATGAATCACTCCGGAGGTATGACGAGATAAGCCAAGAGCCAAATTGCATCTTGTAATCGAACATTTACTACATTTATATTGAAAATATGCTAAATTTAAAGCCTCTGCAGACTCTACTCTGTAGTAATACTAAACTAAACTAAATTACATTAATTGAATAGAGTATGAGGCGATCGATAAGTGTTTGAAACTGAATTGTAATCGTATTGTAATCAGAATAAAGGCATTACTCGTTACTGGTTTTGGCGGACAGAGAGTCAGAGCCAGAGCTAAAGCAAAGCAAAGGCAAAGCGAGACTTATTTTTCAGTTGAATCGCGGCTATAATACACGTCTATAACTAATTGATTCTTTTCAATACGAGACCACCAAATAGTGGAACCGAATAATCAAATCCTTAATTATTTATAGCCTTTGAAGCGATTTTGCTTTTGCTTTCATAACTCGCATTTCAATTAGAAAAGTGTTTACTTTTTAGATATAAAACTCATTTATTTATTTAATACCATGTTTTGCTCGATTCGAAAAATTTGTTAATTTGATGATTAAATCGACAAAAATAAAGATAATTATGATTTCGATGTGATTGCAAACTAAACAATAGTTGGCGTTAATTGCTTTGATAGCGATTGTGTCCGGCATTGGGTCCGAGTCGGAGTCGGGCAGACATCGGGCGGTCATCTCATCTCATCTCGGAGTGAGAACTGGGATCTGTGGTATTGTGCGTTTGGGAATGATTTAATGGGACCACCCAATGAGTTACCTACTTATAGCTGCAATACTGCGATACTCTATAAGTTTTCTTTGCAGAGCAGAGTCAGAGCGCACAAGAGCTGAGCTGAGCTGAGCCGAGCCGAGACTGTGAGTCTGAGGCAGGACAGGACAGGACAGGCAGCGCAGGGCTTAGAGCTTTGGTTGGTGTTTGGTGTTCGGCGGTGAGGCAGCGCTGATGGAGCGCTCAATTGGTGTGCAGTGTGTGGTGTGTGAGCTCTGATGGACACTCCGTCGATATGCGACTCCAACTCCGACTCTGCACTGGCGTTCATGACCTCATCCGCCACACACAGAGATCTATATTTTAAGTTTTATAATTTCTACGCATTTGCACACACATTGCACACACAGGTTGTGCCGCTTATGCATTGCAAATGGATAGTTCCCTCACAGCTCTGGCAGTTCCTCATGGCGTCCCCCATCCCCTCTCCTCTTGTGTGGTCCCTTTCACTCTTAAACTTGTTGCCCGAGACTAAGAACTCGAAATGAGCGCTCAGCCAATGGCAGGCCTGCAAAACACTAATCAATCTTCCGTGAAATGCTGGGAAGGAGGGACTCGCAGCCAGAGTTAGGGCGAGGTGGACGATGGTCACAATTATATTAGCCTTCCTTTATAACTTCATCAACATTGCCAGTGCAAAGATGTGGTAGAGCCTGTGCCAGCGCCAGTCCATGCAATCCAAGCAATACAAGCCCTATGCCTATGCCTATGCCTATGCCTGTGCCGTAGCTATGCCTCTGTCAGTGCACCGCTCGGCTCACTCGGAGGCGAAGGAACGCCAATCGACTCCACTCTGGGCTGACTAGTAGTGGTTCAGCACTTCATGACTTGACATAACGTCGAGCAGTGCGTATTGGCTCCGGTCTAAGACTGACTGACTTGACTAGAGTTACTGCAAGTTAGCACAAGTTCTAATGTGCTTACTCTCTACTATGTTCGCTACCACTTCCACCAAAGACCAGACCCAGTGTTGTGTTCAACTCAACTAAACTCAAACCAAACTCAACTAAACTCAAACCAAACTCAAACTCAACTCAAACCCAAATCCTGTCTCTCGCAGGAGAGAAGAGGAGAGCGTTTCGGCCCTCTATTTGGTTGCTCACCACTTGTGCTGCGAGTCCTCACTTATGGACCGAATTAATGAATAAATGAGTAAACAATCGTCCGATTTGTGTCAACCCGTCCGACACACTCTTCACTTCCAGCCATGGATTCGTAGCGATAATGATAACCACAGCGAAGGACTTTGAGAGTGCACTGAATAAGTCTAAATTGTCTTCAGTGACCAGTGAGAGCGAACCACATCCCGATGACAGCCTCCTCACCCGGACCTCGTGGGTCGACGCCAAGACGGCACTGGCCCAGATCCAAAAGGTATGTCACACTTGACAACTTGACACTTGATCATCTTGTTGGCTGAGACATGAGACATGAGACTCGCCTCGACTCGAGTGAGCAAGCAACTGACGGTCTGATCGCTGTGAGCAGGGTAAAGCATCGGGCAACGCTTCTGCCCTCTGGGTTAGAACCAAACTTCAGGCATATCTCCACGACTTGGGTCTCTTCATCCAGAAGAATGCCGGCAAAGTGCTGTTCGTCGGCCTTCTGGTGCTCATCACCTTCTGTGTGGGCCTCAAGTCGGCCACCATTGAGACCAATGTCGAGAGGCTATGGGTTGAAGGTATGCTCAAACAGCACTTCCGCGCCTCTGAACACTCGGTCCTAATTAATTAATTTATTGACCAGAGGGCGGAAGACTTGAAAAAGAGATGAAATACATTCGCAAAACTCTTGGGGAGGGTTTCGGCAGCACTAATCAGATCGTAATCCAGACCCCAAAGAGCACCGGCGCCTCTGTTCTCCATGTGAACGCTCTTCTGCTCCACTTGGAGGCCATGAGAGTGGCCACTAATGTGACGGTCGATATGTTTGAAGTGTGAGTATTCCTCTAATGAGCGCCGATTAGAACCGATTCACTGATTGACTGATTGAATGACTGAACCAATCGATGCCTACTTTGCAGCACTTGGAGGCTAAAGGATATCTGCTATTCTCCAAGTATTCCCAGTTTCGACACTCATTATATCGATTCTGTAAGTGCTGTCATTCAGTATGTTCTGATTCCATCTAATTGTTTTATCTTGGTCCAGATGCTCGAAAACTTGTTCCCGTGTGCTATAATCACACCATTAGATTGTTTTTGGGAGGGCTCTAAACTTTTAGGGCCCGAGTTTCCAGTTCCTATACCGTGAGTATTGCAGCCAACACTGAAAGTGCCTTGATTGATTGATTAATTGACGTGACTTGTCAACAGTGGTCTTGGAATGAGTGTTCAGTGGACAAACCTCAACCCAGAAAGACTGATCGAGACAATGATGAATTCGATGCGAACCACTGAGACTCAGACCAATGGATTTCCGTTCTCAACACTATTGAAGTTCATGAGACGAGTAATCAATTGATTGACTAAACCATTAGTTCTCTTCATTTGACAAAACTGTTTCGCATTATAGGCCGGCATAACCTCCGCCTACCAAAAGAAGCCGTGTTTGGACCCGACAGACAGCGGTTGTCCGATGAGCGCTGTCAACAAGGATTCGGCTCAAACACCAGACATCGGCGCAGAGCTGACGGGAGGCTGTTATGGGTTCGCAACTAAGTTCATGCATTGGCCCGAAGACTTGATTGTGGGCGGAGTGGTCAAAAACAAAACGGGTCATATCGTGAGAGCCAAAGCACTCCAATCGATAATCCAGTTGATGGCCGAGCAGGAGATGTATGAGTTCTATCAGCACACCTACAAAGTGCATAACCTCGACTGGTCCGTCGACAAGGCCAGGATGGTGTTGGAGGCCTGGCAGCGCAAGTTCGCCGAAGTGAGTCACCAGATGGGCGCCGTGTCCTCTGCACATCTAACTGATCTTGTCTTCTCACAGGAAGTTCAAAAGTTTACCAACAATGACACGAAGCATCAGGACATCCATCTGTTCACCACTACGTCTCTGATGGATATCATGAAGAACTTCTCGGACGTTAACGTTCTAAGGGTATCGATCGGTTACACACTTATGCTGGTCTACGCCGGGTATTCGCTCTGCAAGTGGAACAGTAGGGACGAGTCGTTGAGTTTGCTGGGAATCGCCGGAGTGGTCATAATTGGTCTGTCAGTGGCCGCAGGACTCGGTTTTTGCGCTCTCATCGGCTTAGCATTCAATGCTTCGACAACTCAAGTAATGATCAATTTTGTCGAAAGTGATAATCAATCTAATGATCCACTCTTGCCGTCAGATCATCCCATTTCTGGCTCTGGGAATAGGTGTCGACAATATGTTTCTGTTGGCTCACACCTACTCTCAGATCATTGATTCGGATACTCCTCTCAAAGTACGACATAATTTAACTTCAGATTCCGTGCAATTATTTACCCAACTTTGACATTGCAGAAGAAGACCGGCGAATGTCTGAAGCAAATTGGTTCCAGCATTTTGTTGACGTCGTTCGGCAACATCTGCGCCTTCTTGGCCGCGGCCATCATTCCGATCCCAGCCCTCAGATGTTTCGCACTTCAAGCGGCGATTTTGATCGCATTCATCACAATATCCGTAATATTCTTATTCCCGGCGGTGGCCAGCATTGACCTGAAGCGCCGTTCGGGCTCTAAAAACAATAAGTTGTGCTGTCATTACACGACTGTTCCTAACAATGTTGTCCACGACTCGAGTGGTAAATCAGTGAAACAAACGAAGACGTCGTTGGCCAACAAGTCCAACGCCAAGAAGTGTGTGATTCACGCCTTACCGCCCGACCGGTCGCATGTGATTACTACGCTGTCGACCGACAAGAGTGTTGGCCAACCCTTTCTGCCCAAAGTCAACCGAATGTGCAGATGTGCTGAAAACGATATCCAAGTGCGACAACAGTGCGCACCCGATTTGGCCAAACGGATTCGGGACTATACCTACTTCGACGCCAACAACTGTTCACTCACTTACTTCGCTGATAAAATTTACGGACCGTTTCTGCAAAAGAAACCAGTGAAAGTGATTGTTATATTTTTGTTCTTGGTCATCTTTACCGTCGGCATCATCGGACTGGTGCGCGTCGACGACGGACTTGACTTAACAGACATAGTGCCCCGGAATACCATCGAATACCGATTCCTCAACTTCCAGCGAAAATATTTCAGCTTCTTCAACATGTTCGCAGTGACCCAGGGCAACTTCGACTACCCTAACAACCAGAAGTTGTTGCACGAGTATCACCAGGCATTCACGCGCGTCGGCCAAATCATCAAGAATGACGACGGAGGCCTTCCCGACTTCTGGCTGACCATGTTCAGAGACTGGCTGCTCGGCCTCCAGGAGGCCTTCGACAAGGACTGGAAGAGTGGGTGCATTACTCGTGAGAATTGGTTTCCCAACGCATCGGATGAGGCAATACTTGCCTACAAACTGCTGGTTCAGACGGGAAGAGTCGACAATCCGGTGGACAAGTCTTTGGTAATAGTAGTCTCACTTATATTTTGATCACTAATCGGTGAACAACTCTGTCAACCAATAGGTGCTGACCATGCGTTTGGTCGATGACCTCGGAATCATTAACCCGAAGGCATTCTACAACTACTTGACTGCCTGGGTGTCCAACGACGCTCTGGCCTACTCGGCATCTCAGGCCAGTTTCCGACCCGAACCGCGGCAGTGGATCCATGTGTCGCAAGACGTGGAGCTGAAGATCGCCAAATCGCAACCTCTGATCTACGCACAGATGCCTTTCTACTTGAACAACATGCGGACCACCGCTGAGATAACCGATACGATTCAGGCGATTCGTGCCATCTGTCAAAGATTCGAAGACCGAGGTCTTCCCAACTTTCCGACTGGAATTCCGTTCATTTATTGGGAACAATACGTTAGACTCAGATTCTATTTGGTGTCGGCATTGGTTGTAGTGTTGGCCGCAGTCTTCCTAGTGATCAGTGCCTTCCTCTTCAACCCCTGGACGGCAACTCTGATAGTCGTTATACTAATAATGATTGTGATCGAGCTCTTCGGCCTCATGGGTCTGCTCGGCATCAAACTGAGTGCCGTTCCCGCAGTCATTCTCATCGTTTCCGTCGGCATTGGAGTCGATTTCATTTCACACATAACTCTGGTTTGTCTGATATTATCGCAAGAGTTGACGAAATCGTAATCTAATCTAAATTCGTTTGATTACAGAGTTTTCTGACGAGTATTGGCAGCAGAAACCACAGAATGAGAATGGCTTTGCAGCACATGTTCACTCCGGTCACGCACGGCATCGTCTCCACGCTCTTCGGCATCGTTATGCTGGCCTTCTCCGAGTTCGACTTCATCATCAGGTATGTCACACCGCGCACAGACGCCTCGAACCAACACTATGTGATCCTCTCTTTGGTCAGATACTTCTTCTACGTCCTGTTCGGAGTCGTCATATTGGGAGCACTCAACGGACTGGTGTTACTGCCAGTCCTCCTCTCAATCATCGGACCGCCGCCCGAAATAATTCCGTTCGACTACGAGGACCGGATAGCGACGCCCTCGCCCTCGCCGTCGCCCGTCAGCCGCAAGAAGTTGCGTTCAGTGAGCGGTCCCTACTTTTCTCGTCGCTCGTATCCTAGGGTTCAGTCAGAGATATCTCTATCGACGATATCAGAAGAGCCGCAATCATATCATTCGTCGCATGAGATCGTCGTTCAGCCCGAGTTCGTGTTGGAGACCACGACCATAACGGGTCCGACGGGCGCTCAGACCTTCTCTCAAACTACCTCAACCTCTAATACTCCCACCAATGCTGAGGTAAATGACATGAGAATAGCCATGAATGCCAGGAAGCAGTCGACTAATCGGTGTCTATCTGTCGGCTCACTCCAGACCAGCGCATCGGAGAGTCCGACGCCGTCGACAGACCGGGAGAGTCCGGCGATGAGCGAAAGCAGCGGAACGTCTTCGATGAGTGAGTCGAGTTGTGGCGCCAAACCATCACTACCTCGTCATCTCTACAATTCGACTCAATCACAGTCGGGTCACTCTTCGCCGACGCATCACACGGTGACCACCAAAGTGTTGGCCACCGCCAAACTCAAGGTCGAAGTGCACACGCCGTACATCGACTACAACAGCAACAGTCGACCCAACAGTAGGAACAGAGATCAGTCCCGAAGACACAGTCGAACGACTGATTCCTAATCACTATTAAGAGATTAAGTAATTAATTAATTAGTTTTGTTATCGCATTAAACGAATCAATCGATTGGATAATCAATTTCTCAGTGTTTTGTAATTTTATAGTTTTATATCAATTGACTTCAAATTAATGATCGATTTCACTAAACAAAAGCCATTAATTGGATTGAATTAAACATTTAATTAGAGTTTAATTTATTGAAATGTCATTTATATATTGATTCGACTCATCATTCAATCGACTAATCACTCAATCATTGAATTTTGTATTAAATATGTTGTAAATAATGAGAAATATTAATAGTTTTTAGAAAATTATTTATAATATAGTTTGGAATCAAAGGGTATTTCAAATGAAAAAATGTATTTATTTTTCTAATGATATTAAACTCAAAAGTTTTTCAATAAAAGACAATTTGTTTTAATTATATATTTCGATACCGTTTTAATACCATTGAAAAGACAAGTTTACAAATACTGATAATTAAAAACGTATTAAAAGAGTACAAAAAATGAAAGTAATTTAAGTAAAACTTGGATTAAAATTGAAAAAGTGATAAATCTCTGGAATAAATAGCGCGACCGGCAATCAGTTGGCCATTGGCTGCGATCCCTCTGAATTGGTCCGCTTCTTGGCCACCAACTGCTGGATCTGCTGATCGAAACTGAACGGACGGAAAGTCGTCGGCTTTTTGCCCATCAGTTTAGGCATATATTGAGGTGTTCTGAATGACGGCATTGGATTGGCTTTGAATTTGAAGTCAGTCTTGTTGTGAGAGCTCTCGTCGTCCGAGTGTTTGGTCGCTCGCTCTGCGGTCCGGAAATGCATTTCAACTGATTTTGTCGGCTCTTTGGTTGACTTCACTCTAGGAATACCGGACGCGAACTTCGGGTCGAATAACTTCTTACGAATCGGATTGGCTTTAAACGAATATTTCTTGATTTGCGAAGCAATGACGTCTTCAGTCTTCCTCGGCAGCGGACGATCTCTTTTAATAGACTGCAAATTCGGTGACTTCGCGCGAGTCAACGATGAGACCGATGAGGAACGCGACCGAACCGCACATCCGCTTCTATCTGTTGATCGCGACCTCGCGCTACCGCGCGGACCCGTCTCGAACTCTTTGAGCAATTCAGCCAAAGATTTGTAATTATCTTCTCTCTTCTTGGCGGTCGAGTAAAGCCGGGCTACCACTGAAGCCGTACTCACTTTACTGACCGATCTTCGGAGTGGAGTTGCCTTCCGTCGAGTCGACGGATGCCCTGATTTCCTCACTCGTTTGGTGGGACTGACCAAAGTGACCGTCTTTTGCGGCTTTTCAATCACGTAAGAAAGTCTTCGATCGACCACTTCTTCGTTTGATACTATAATAATTCTATGTGTTATAAAAATTATTTCAGATATGACAAATACCTGGAGGCAAAACATCATCGGATGGCAAGTCCTCAGCTATCACTTCATTTCGCTCGACTTTCTCCACAATGGGCTCGACTTTCTCCACAATGGGCTCACTTCGTGGGCTTCTTAACTCATTTTTGGCCTCATTTTCACAATTTTCTTCAGCAGTTTCAGGAGTGGCCGAAAGTGGAAGCGATTGCATCAGCTTTTCCATTGAGAACACCATTTGTTCGGTGGTTTCTTCTATTTGTATGGCCAGCGAATCGGGTTTCTTCTTATTTGACTTTTTCTTCTTCTTAGAGCTGAGCCGAGACTCTCTCAAAGGTGTGCTTCCGTTGTGCTGAAGAACTCTCATCGGAGTTGACCTGAATTTGTATAACTTCTCGACCGAAAGATACTTTTTGGTCGAATAGAACACTTCGTCGTCATCTTCGAGGTTCTCCTTATTTTGAGGCGGAGTCTCGTAACGGACGTTATCCTCGAGTGACACAGCATTGGCACCAGTGTTGGCCACTTTGCCGCCCAAGTGGTCGGGCGTCTGGTGACCGACCAGTCCTTCATTGCCACTATTCTCGTGATCGACTTCTTCGGATAAATATTGCATAAATGACAACAAATAACAAGAAAAATCAAATAAATACCGAAGAAGTTATCGATTTCCCGCAACTGATCCTCGGTCTCAGTGGCCGTTAAGTCGCAAAACTGCGGACACTTGTAGTCCCACTGATTGGAGTCGTCGGCGCACTCCGTGAATGACCTGACAAGAGGTTAGACATTAGTATCGAGCAGTCATTGGCGGCAACCAAACGGCGATTACATTTGGATTTGTTTTGATTCGGTTTATGGACACAATTGTCAGGCGAAGTGAAGAGTTGGACGCAATCGACAACAAGAGAAGTCAATACTAAACAAAACCGAAACCGCTTTCAAATTCAAAGTCGAGTCAACGGTCGCTCTCTCGGACTGACGAGTCAGACATCTGTCGACTGTCGGTTGGCTGCGATGGTCAGCACTGCAGGCGTCAGATGGCGCTCACGAGTGGTTCGATTGCAACACAAGTTTTACAACTTTTCAAAACTTTTTAGGTATAATTTTACTCTACAGGGAAGTGATAGTATCTTGGTGAAAATTCTGTAATAAGGGTTTACAAGCGCGGCGAGCATCACGGTGATTTTGAATTTTTTGGGCAAATGAGTGGTATTCGAGATACACCCTGTGCGATATATGAGAAGCACATTATGACTAGAGGTTTGGTTCGTATTAGCTTAGGGTAGGGATCGTCAAAATTGTCCGTTTTCGGACATTTGCGATTTGGGCTTGTTTTAATAGGAGCTTAGTTTATGTTAGCAAGATGAAACTCTTACTCTTTTCTCTTAGTATTACTGTTCTTATAAAAACAAAAATTTCTTTATCCTTTTATCATTCCACAATTCCATAATTGATATAAGAAGCGTCAAAAGAGTATTCGTCATCAAGATTTATCGGACAATGTTGACGATGTCTAGCTTAGGGTTAGGGTTAGGTTGGATCCGGTTGAGATCAAATTTTGATCATCAAAATTGTTCTACTCTTAAATTCATTTTGACTTGTGGTCCCACATTTCATTGTTTGGATTGACGCGCGTGCTACATTGCTAGTTACATTGTCTTCATCATTATTTTTCAATCGATATTTAGCATTCTAAATCAATTTTACATAGAAAATACATGGCAATTCATCCTCTTCTATTTTGTAAACCACTCATTTGCCCAAAAATTCAATACCACCATGATGTTGGCCGCACTTCTAAACCTAACCTTCTATTTCCACCATCCATTCAGATCCTATCACTTCCCTGTTAAATAAAATGATTATCTTTTTAGTTTTAGCGAAGAAGTCGAAGACCAGTGTTGGACTGACTCTGAGACCAGACTTGTATGAGATCTCACGCTTTACTCAAACTACGGACCGAAAGGCTGGCGAAAGCAAAATGTGTGGACTTTTGAGACTAAGTAATTGAATGAATGAAATGATTGCAAAACAATTGTTATTAACTTTTATTAATTTATTCATTAAATAACATTAATTTCAATTAATATCTCGAAAGGGATTACATTTAACTATACTTTCGGTCAAACTTTGGCCAAAAGTTGTTAATATATTAAATAAATTAAAACATTTAAAACACTTAAAAGAAAACATTAATTGAGATAATAATAAGCATTGGAAGAGAAGTGGAGAAGAGATAGGAGTAGTGCGGAAGTGCTGGAAGTGATTGGAAGTGAGTTAAGACTAATTTGAGTGGTCTGGCGGCCAGACTCTAGCAAAGCTTGATTTGAATTTTATGCCAAAGTAAGCGCTTTTGGTTAACATATCGACCGGTTTTGGCTCTCAGACTCAGATCGGAAAACAGGTTCAGAATTAACGACTTATTTGTTAACATTGTATAAACTCTTAACTAAATCATTGCGAACGTAAGGTCGAGGTCTGAGAGGCAGTGCTGGTATGGGTGGGGGACTCGAGGGGGACGGGTGGGGACAGCGGGTCACCGATGGCAGCGATCGCGCGATGCCATCGCGTGGCCTATATTTGGCGGACGACCGGTATATAGAAGGCAAGCATCGAGTGGTCGGCGATCGCAGTGATAGCTCAGGTAAGGGACGACTCGTGACTGACGACTGACTCGATCTGATTGCACCGCACTCTCGACCGACGGTCTCACGGCTCTGACGGACCATCGGTTCTGCAATTATTATCAAAACAATTGTGTAATAAATAGCAAATAGTTTTGTCATTAGAAGTGTGGAAGTGTTTCGATGAATATCATCAACAGATTATGGCTAACCATTCGTTCGGATTCGACACTGATTTAGGACACAAACAAAGAACAGAACAGAACTTTTGCACAAACACTGACGACATGAAGACATGTAATGATTCTAATCGTTCAACAGTTCCAGCAGTTAATGGCTATCAATGGAAACCAAGTAATGAAGTTTTGTGGCGATCAGTGATTCTTAGACTTCATTCGACTTTGACTTCAAATAGTGATTAAAGTATTTGACAATCGAGAGACAGATGACAACAATGAATAACTGATGTCATTCAATGAGATGATAGTAAGCAGTGGTCCGTAACACGTCTTCAGCTCTTCCTCTTCAACAGACATATTTCTTGCACTTTCCGTACTCTCCAGAGAGGGCCGCGTTCTTGAAGACACCCATCTTGGTCACCATCCAGGTCGGCACGATCTTCTCCATTACCCTGCGATTCGGGTCAACTCAGTCTCAGTATTCGCTCGTTTATAACACTTCAGCAATACTTACGTCAAAACAGTGCTTTTGCCGCGAACTCCAGACATGGCATCACTATATCAATCATAACTCAAATAAGACAACGCATCTCAAGACCAGAATCGAGGACAACTGACCCGAGCTCGCAGATGATCCTGTTCATGCATTCCTCTTTCTCAACTGCGGTTCTATATATCGAATAATATCTCTCTAATCGGTCGATATATCCATTCATTGCAGAGTCTTTTGGGTTATCATCGATGGCACGTCTCCTTCTGCCAGATGAGCCTAAACTGGTGACCGTCGGTATCAAGAGACTGAGTCCGGCCAAAGCCAACATCGGCATTAAGATGGAGCTGAGGCCATATTTGCGTAGACCACTGGCTGGTTGTTCATAAGAGGCCTGCGGACCACTGGCAGACGCGAAATTGCCGTATTGTTGCTGACCATTGCCGTACTGGTAACTGGTCTGTCCATTATATGGCATTTGGTTTGCACTTTGAGCACCAAAAGAAGAGGCGGCCGCAGCCGAATAGCTCGGGTGCGATGAGGCTGAGTGGAGAGCCTCGCCCTGGGAACTGAAACTTGACGAAGGGCTCGATGCAGAAGAACCGAATGAAGAGGCGGAAGTGTCGTAGTTATTTGCGGAGAACGAGGGCTGGCCATTGGCGCCGAAGCCATACTGCTGGAGCTGAGAGGCAAGATTACTGAGTTGCTGGTCATAAGAGGCGCCGCTCTGAGAGTTATATTCATTGGCTATTCCCTGACCGATATTCTGTGCGCTATAACTCAGATCCTGAGCGCTGTAACTCAAGTCCTGACCCGACGCGGCCGAGTCTAGTCCTGAATGTTGAACTGATTCGGAAGATTGTCCGTTGGGAACACTGGCGGCATAGTTAGGGTTGACTGCACTGGCGTATTGGTTGGAGGGACTGGCGTGGTATCCAGATTCCTTGGGCTTCTCTTGGACCGGATAGTAGTAATAGTATAGATTTCCTTGGGATGACGGTTGTGATTGATAACTGGCACTCGAAGAAGATGCCGACGCGCTGTGGTCTGCTGGGTATTGGTTGTTGGCTGAGTTGGCACCTGAAGAGTAGCTTTCCCTCGCAGGATAGGAGTTCGAGTTATAGGGCGGCGAACCGCTGGAACCGCTATAACTAGACGCTGAAGAAGATGGCGAATATACCGGTTGACTATTGGCTGGCGACGCACTGCCGCTGTTGCCGCTCGGAGGAGAATACTCTTCCCTCTTGACCGCGGCCGGCACGGCGGCCACCACTGTCAGTATCACCAAAACTCTGAGCATTTCGACAATTGACTCGATTGTCACTTCAAATGCAAGAATTTATTGGTCGACAAAGTCTAAGAATATAATTGAATGAATACCAGAATAAGACTTTTTAGACGTTAAGAATTAGAATTAGAATCAGAAGAAGTGATAGAAGAAGTCATACCTGGAATGGTTGAATGGTTAGGACAACTCAACTCAAAGTGTGTTCAATAACTGTTAAATTGGCACCAATTGTCTGAATGAGCGGTTCGGTGCTAATCATCGAGCGTTTCAAAGATCAGTGACAGACCAATTGATTTCGGCTTAACTGGTCGTTTACCGTTAAATACGGGTCTGCACTCTGAGGGCGTCGACCGTCCGCTTGGCTCCGGTCGGGGGAACACACGATCGCATATATCTATGGCAGAGAAGATCGGATCTTCAGTTTAATATAGATGATTGGAAGTGGTCTCGAGTTGGGAGGGCTGTGAGGCTGTTGTTTGAGGGCAGTTGTGCTCACGTAATGGTCTTCTCTTACGGATGTGTCGAGTATTTGGTTTACATCGAGTTATAGAGAGATATTCGCGTCGTCTGTGCCGTTAAGGATGAGACGCCGCCAAAGGCCTGAGGCTGAGAGTGGCGGACCTCTCTTACCTCTATTACCTCTCATACCTCGCTTACTAGTGTTACATACGTTACCCAATTCTGGGTTCAACAAAAAACAAGTCGCTCTGAGCTGTTTGTGGAGCTGTTGAGGGCTGCGATGGAGCCCCACATGAAGAAGTGGAGGCTAGCCTTGACCGACCAGATCTGAGGAACACAGAAGAGCA